>CBVK0100189435.1:0-13932 GCA_900067695.1 Picea abies | reverse complement strand
TGCTCCTCAGTAGATATGTATTGTAGCACCACAGCTCCTCTCTCAACATAATCACGGATGAAGTGATACCGAATCTCAATATGCTTAGACCAGCCATGAAAAACTGGATTCTCCGAGAGTTTAATGCAACTCTGATTATCACAGTAAATCACGGTAGGCCTCAACTGCACACCGAACAATCCAATCAGCATCTTGCGAAGCCAAAGGGCCTCACAACTAGCCTGACTAGCTGCCATATACTCAGCCTCTGCTGAACTCAAAGCCACTGACTTCTGCTTCGGACTGAACCAAGACACAACTGATGATCCCAATCCAAAGCAACACCCTGAAGTTCTTTTACTGTCACTAACACATCCTGCCCAATCTGAGTCTGTATAGCCAACCAGACGAACTCCATCTCCTCTATGATAGTCCAGACCATAATCTACCATACCACAAATATACCTGAGCACATGTTTTGCTACCACCCAGTGCACTCTCATTGGCTCCACCATGAACTGACTGAGAGTGTTGACAGCAAAACAAATATCTGGCCTAGTATTGACCAAATGCATCAATGACCCGATCAACTGATGATACAAAGTGGAATCCACCAACTGTGACTCAGAAGCATGAAGCTTCTTCCAGTTGGTAATCATGGGAGTGGTCATGGGCCTACTATCCCCCATCTAAAATCTTCTCATAATATCACACACATACTTTCCCTGTCCCAGGAAGATGTGTCCAGGCTCCTGCCAAACCTCCAATCCCAAAAAGTAATGCATCAGTCCAATGTCTGTCATCTCGAACTCTGGAGAAAGGCTTTCCTTGCAGCTGCTGATGAGTCTCTCTGCCCTTGTAATAAAAAGGTCACCCACATACAATAGAAGAATGAGAGGATCCTCTCCAACCACAATGAAGTATAGGTTGGGATCCGCCTCACTCTTCTCAAAACCCAACTACTGCAAATAGGCATCTATCCTCGAATACCAAGCTCTGGGAGCTTGTTTCATCCCATACAATGCCTTCTTCAGTCTACATACATGAGAATCTCTCCCATGCACCTCAAAGCCCAATGGCTGCTCAATGTACACCTCCTCCTCAATAAGACCATTCAGAAATGTGGTCTTCACATCCATCTGGTAGATCTTCCAACCCATCTCTACTGCAATGGAGATCACTACTCTGATCGAAGTGTATCGAGCAACCGGTGCAAAGGTCTCATCATAGTCGACTCCCTCAACCTGTGAAAACCCACGAGCCACAAAGCAAGCTTTGTACTTCTCAATGCTGCCATCTGCAACATGCTTTAGCTTGTAGAGCCACTTGGAAGTCACCACCGACTTCCCCTTAGGTCTAGGAACAACTTCCCAGACATCGTTCTTCATGATGGAATCCATACCTGTCTACTAGTGGCCTCCTCAAAAGTGGAAGGCTTAGACTCTCAAATACTGCTCACCATCGTGATGTAGCTGCAAAACCTCTTGGGAGGTTTACTCTCCCTCATTGCCTGCTTGGGAATCCCCACTAAAACCTGTGCATCCCTCAAAATGTCCTGAATCCACTTGGGCTTCTTCCTCTCTGAAGTAGTGTCTCATGGAGGGGACTCTCCCTGCTCAACCCCATCTTCTGAAGACAATGATCATGTAGTAGACCCTGAAGTACCTGATCCTTAAACCTATGGATCGGTAGCCTGTGAACCTGAACTCTGTGGCCCTATCACCGAAACTAGTGGCCCCAAAATCTGTGTCACTGTAGTCTGCTACGGGCTCACCTGAATCTGAGATGAAGACTGCTCACCTCTCTCTATCCCTCTAGACCTCCTAAAGGCTCCATCCTCCTCAAATCTGACATCCCTTCTCAAGACAGTCTTCCTCAAGGAAGGAAGGTAAATACGGAAGGCCTTTGAAGGCTCACTGTACCCAGCAAAGATCCCTCTCTCTGCCATGAGCTCCATCTTTGTCCTCTTCTCAGAAGGGACATATGAATATGTGATGCACCCAAAAATCCGAAAGTGCCCCACCTCAGGCTTCTTCCCAGAGAAAGCCTCCTCAGGAGTCATGCTCCCCATAGCCTTGTGAGGACTCATGTTCTGCAGATAAACTGCAGTGTAGCATGCCTCAGCCCATAGAAAAAGTGGTATCCCCTGATCATGTAGCATGGATCTCGTAGCCCCAACAATGGCCTTGTTATTCCTCTCAGTAACCCCATTCTGCTGCGGGTTGTAAGGAACAATCAACTCTCTCCTGATGCCCTCTCCTGCACAGAAATCCATAAACTCCTTGGAGGTATACTCACCCCCATTGTCCCATCTCAGGACTCTGATTTTCTTCCCTATCTGGTTCTCCACAAGAGCTTTGAACTCTTGAAACCGGCTAAAGAAAATCTAGGACTTCTGAGAGAAGTCATCAATGAATACAACATAGTATAGGGATCTAGTCAACGATGCCGAAGACATCGGGCCACATACATATGAATGTATAAGATCAAGTATCCCTGTCGCTCTACTGTCACTGCTCAGAAAAGTAGTCTTGGTGTACTTTCCCAAGATACACCCCTTGCACAACTCATGGTGCTCTGAACTGAAATCTGGAACTCTCGTCACCATCTCCCTCAGAACTCGCAAAGCCCCATGGTGTAAATGTGCCATCCTCTTGTGCCATATCTCACATAGGTTGCCACTGCTGCTGGTAGAATGAATCAATGCTCGCACTGGCTGGAACAAGAACTTGTACAACCTCTCATGTCTAGTACCAATCACTTTGGCCGAAGTGATGCTAAACCCTCTGGGGAAAAGAAGCACCTTCCTATCATGGAACAAGACCTCATAGCCCTTCTCCTCAATAGTAGAAACTGACACTAAGTTCTTCTTCAAGCCCAGAACATAAAGAACCTCTGTCAAAATCATGGGAGGCAAATACTCCCTCCGAAATGATACGGTCCCACAACCAGCCACCTTGACCTCTCGGTCATCTCCAAGAACTACCTCTGCATCTCCACACTGTGTAAGATCTGTCAAGTGCTCACAAACTGCTATCATATGGCGAGAGGCACCACTATCAATATACCAAGTATCTGGAGTAGTGGTCCTTGAGGAAAGACACACAATCAAGGAAAATTCCTTTGTCAAACTTGGTGGAAAACTCATCCACCTCTGTTGAAGCTGTTGTTTGTCTCGACCTTGGCATCTCACCAAAGGTCCCTTCTCTTGGCATCTCACCAAGAGTTTCTTGATCTTGGCATCTCACCAACGATCCTCTCCTTGGTCTCTCACCAAGTAACTTCCTCTTGAAGTGACTGTTGTCCCAACTTTCTGTCTGCTGAAATTTCTGCCTCTCTTCAACTCAGCTCTGATACCATGTTAATTTTTCAAAATCCCAACCCAGTTTCAGTCTTGTTGATTTTTCAGTCAAACTTAAATGCCAAAATTCAGTTTCAGCACTGTTTCAACATATGTTACAGCCTAGTGTTTCATCATATACTCAGTGGTGTTTCATCTTAAGACTCAGCACTATGTTTCAGCATATGCTACAGCCTGGTGTTTCAACATCTGCTCATAGCGGTGTTTCAGCTTAAGACTCAGCACTATGTTTTAGCATATGCTACAGCCCGATGTTTCAGCATCGGCTCATAGTGATGTTTCAGCATATGCTACAGCCTGGTGTTTTAGCATCTGCTCACGGCGGTGTTTCAGCTTAAGACTCAGCACTATGTTTCAGCATATGCTACAACCTTGTGTTTCAGCATCTGCTCACAGTGGTGTTTCAGCTTAAGACTCAACACTATGTTTCAGCATATGCTACAGCCTGGTGTTTCAGCATCTTCTCACAGCGGTGTTTGAGCATCTAAAAAACTTAACAGAAAATAAATTTCAGAACTGAAACATGAGGATTATGAACATCGTTTTCAACGCAGAAATAAAATATCAGCAATATGCAAAACTCGGAAAATATAGACACAAAGAATTTCGGTCTAACTTCGACCCTGGAAAAACCCACAAGGGGAAAACTAGTGAGAGAGGGATTTGTATTATTTATGAGCTTCTGAGAAATTCTTTTACAACATATTCATCTTCAGATATTTACACAAACTTATCTGGACATTCCTGTAGCTTTGCTCCTCAATTTCTGAACCATAAATTCGTACAATTGTACCACAATTAATGCTGTACGGACTGTCATGAAATTTGTGCCAAAACTCTGCTAAGACTGTACGGAATGTACGAAAATACACTCAGAAATATATTACAGTAGTTACCTCAATTTTTGTGCCAACAAATGTTGTATGGCAGCCTTGGAATGCATGCCAATACTCTCAGAAATTGCAGCTGTTGTCCTTCTCAATTTCTGTGCACATTACATGCTATACGACCTCCACAAATTCGTATGGTACGGCCTGTTCTTCCTTGCTGTTTGAAATCCATACTTCTCTTTTCTTTGGGATGTGTTCTCTCCTTCAAAAAATGTTGTCTCTTTTCTCAGCTGGACCTCTCTCTTGCTCTCTCTTGTTCTCTCAACAAGAATACTGCAACTTTCTTGTTCTTGGCATCTCACCAAGAACCTCTTGGAATCTCACCAAGAATCTCTTGCTCTCTCAACAAGACTGTTGCTACATCTTCTTCTCTTGCTCTTGGCATCTCACCAAGATTTCTCCAACTTCTTCTCTTACCCAAGAATGGGTACGCCCACTTGCCTTAATCAACCTCATGAGGGAAGGTGAGGAGTTTTCTAATCTAACAACTGAGATTAGATTAGATGGGTGGTTGAGATTTGGTGTCTCTTCACTCACCCTCACTTTAATCATAAAGTTATCTTTTAATTTGCATCTCACAAATTAATTTGACTAAGACCCACATTCGACAATTTCTCCCCTTAGGCACCTAGGGAAGAGAAACACTTGCCTTGGTACTTCATTTTAATTAAAAATTTAACATGGACTCCTACAAATACTCAGAATTTAGTTTGAGAATTGATACCAACATTTTTAAAATTGAATCTTCTTTCATTGGGTATAATTTGTTTTCATTTTCATTTTTTTTTTATCTAATTTTATTTAATTTTATAAAAAAATCACTACATAATATTTTTAGGTGAGATTATGATTCGGTGAAATGAAAAATCCATATCTCTAAAAATACACAACCGAAAATTATGGAAAATTTATATTCATAATTGTTAAACTGTTCTCTTCAAAAGGGTATTTTTAGATTTTACTTTTAAGTAAAAATTAAGATAGATACAAGGTGTAGAAAAACACGTTTTTAAAATCTGCAACGTTTTCATCTTGGTCAACTTAAAAAAACTCTAGAAATTATAATATTCATCCGTTAGATTCAAAATTATAGTCATAATAAAACAGAGTCTCTATAGATTGTTGTAGTATATTTCATTTATTAAAAACATAAGTTTAATAATAAATACATTGTTGTGGAAAACAATAACTCATTATCATTCCTTTCATGTTTAAGGAACATACTGTGAATCAATTGTCAAATTGACATATCAAATATTGATAAAAAAAAATTGAAAAATAATCATTAGAAATATAACAAAATTATTCACAAGTTTTGTTTTTACTGTAAAGTGAAATTCTAAATAAAAAAATTACTTTTGTATGCCGGAAGTTGAAGAACTTGTGAAAATACAATTTTTTTTGTCATAAAACAAGCAAAAGTGTTACCCATCTTCATGATTTTAACCCATATTAATCTCTATCTTTTCTTTACAAGATTCCTACACAAGGTTTTTAAACCCTCATTAATCGTCACAACTGTTTAAATGATATCATTATTCTTCTCTTTTGCATACCTACTTTTCGTTTTCATTTTCACGACTGTAAGCATGAAAACCCACAGTTAGAATTCATGTTGATGACATCAAATGATCATTTGGTTTATCATGAACCTATTTGTTCATGTGGTTATAACTCTTTGACCTCAAACACACCACTGGTCACATATTTATCAAAACACTAAACATTTATTCTTTTGATTATTGTTAAATGGTGTCAATTTACATAAACTTCGATGCAATGGTTGATTGAACATATTGATTTTTGGGTCAAATCGTGGTTATGTGATAATTCATTTGACATGTTGATTAAGATTATTTTGGATATACACTATTGTGATTTGAATGTACCAAGGCACCATTGGTTGTACAACCCGACATGATATTATTGCATGGTTCCAATATACTCCACCATCCTCGCACACATAAGAATTAATGCTCTGTCTTTCATTTTGGGTTGCCTTTGCTTTGTATTGGGGAAGATTCGGGAAAATGGTTCTGTGTCTACCCTGTCAAACCCTCTCTCCGATTATCCTGTTGATTTTTTGCTATTATATATGGCTCCTGTAGTGCGAATCGAACCCATTGGTGTCCAAACTTTGTTGTTGTTTGATAATTCCTGAGAGGACCTAGAGAGGAATGGTTGGAGGTTTTTTATTGAGAAGTTCAAGGGTTTCAACCTAGAAGTTGCTCAACAATTCGTGCTTACATTCGATGGGTGAAAGGCCAAATTTGGGGACATCCAACTCGAGTTGAACGAGAATTTCATTAGCTTAGCCACTGGTCTGCCAGCCAAGGGACAAAGATGGTTTAAAAATTCGAAGGTTGACGAAGTACCCTGGCCACTACTGTTTACCTCAAGGAAAATCAATAGTTGTGACAAAAGTATGACCTTTACAAATCTTAATTCTAGATGGCACAATTTATTGGCTATTATCAAGCAGTTTGTTACATGCGAGGGTAGATACGGTCTAGTTTTCCTATACCACCTACTGTTGCTCATGAGTTCATAGATTTTCCCTTAAATATGCCACATTTCCTCCTTCAGAGTTTATATAAAATGGATAAACATTTCAAGAGGGGGAAAGCCGACTCTAGCCTCTTGCACCACTATTTAATTAAAATTATTGTGATTCATCAGTTGAAGTTGAGTGGCGATTGTTGGGATGTTTTCTTGTTGAGGAATGGTTTTGCCAGTCCTGAAATATGACAAGTTGACAAAACCATTGTTACAAAAACCCTTGTCAGGCCTGTCATTCCCCCTCCTATGCTCTTTCCCTCTGTTGAACCCTCAACCTACCCGAACGATGCCCAACCCAACACCCTGCCTGACTCATGTCCAAAAGATGGTGGTAAGCCTATTAAAAGGTCTGCAAAGAAAAATGGTAAAAGCTATAGTGATATCAATTGCAAGGGTAAAAAGGACACGTGTTGGGTTTCACGGTGTGCTCGTAATAAACCTAAAGAAAACATAGACCAAAAACCAATTATGTTGAGTGAAGATTCTGATTCCAAAATCGAACAATTTTTGACCGAAGAGTATCCATACTCACACAGACTGTGCTAAGTTAAGCCCTATGACTATGTGGCGAACCTCCCGCTGTGTCTTAGAGGTGACCCCAACTTCCCTGGGATTAAACTTGACAAAGAACCTACTGGTCAATTAAGAAGTTCATCACCTGTAAATACACATCGTGATCAACCATAGTGCGATGAATGTAAGTCGTGGCTTGATAGATATTATATAGATGTCCCTTTGCTCCAATCTTGGATCAAGTCCTTGGAGGACCAAGTGAATGTGATAACTAAAGAGAACAACAGGTTTCAAGCTAATTATAAAAGGTAGAAGACCATAGGCTCTGTTGTCTTTAAAAATGTAGAGGCGTCTACTGCCATTGTCAATTCAAAAATAGTTTGATTAAAATCCCTGAATCCGAGGTATGGTTTTTTCAAAAGTAATTTTAGGATGATTTTGTTTCATTTTGAATTAGCATATAATATTTGTTTGATCAAATGCATCTAATTCTGTTATGATTGAATTGATACAACACGATTCTGTTTATAATAATAACTAGCTACAGAATCGTGAGATTTTGTAGCTAGTTATTGAAATTTGAATTTTTTTATTTTGCAACTAAAATCCAATCTGAAATCATGTATTCTTGTGCATTTACAGGTATATACAAATTTTAAAGGAGATTGGATCACTAGTGGAATTCCTAAACATTCTATTTCTTTACATGGTTTTAGATTAGGCTGTTAGTTTTAGATAGGAATGGGAATTTGGGAGATTGTATTTCCCACGATTTTTGGAACAACTTTGATAATTTCCACAAGGAATGTTTTGATCCCGTCGCCTTTATAAATGTATTATTTTGTAAACAAATACCATCGCTGCCTGGGAGAAGAAACTATGGATTTGTGATTATGATACTTTAATAAAGTGGATATTTGCACATCTTTAGCTTCAATATATCATATTTTTGTTCAAGTTTTGCTCATTTTGATTTGTAACCAAATTTTGACTACTTTAGATATCATAATTTGTTATAGGTTGATTTGATGGGATTTAAATAGTGTCCATATTTTATTTCTCTCAATTTATATACAAGAATTAATCTGTTTACATTTGATGATTAGAAGGTTGATCTTCTTTATTCAATGAACAATTATGTACAAATTGTCATACTCAGATTTATCTTAATATGATTGCTTGTCAAATGATAAATTGTTGTTGCTACATATCTTACTTGTTTTTTCATTAGCATACAAAGCATTACTGCTTCACGTTTACGAGAAGCATTGGGAAAATCTGGTGTGGGTTGGCCTCATCAAACAACGAACGTAGATGCTACGCACAAGACACATATGGATATGCGATTACAGGTTAGTTTGCTAATAGCATTCTATTAGTTTAATTGATATAAGAATTTTCTGTAGTTTAGATACACAATATAGATTGTTATTTTTATTTCTCAGCTAGGTAGTTGCCATTTCATTTCTTGTTTATAAAAGTTATAAAAAATAAAAAATAAACACTAGCTTCGCTGTCATATGTCAATTCATATATGATTTTGTAGATTTCGATTAAAACTTGCATTTTGTGAATACTGTACATATAATAGAGATTTAATCATATCGATACACTGTACATTTAATAAGTGGGATTACTATTAGTTAGCAAACTGTGAATATATTAGAATTATATAGTTTTCAGTAGCTGTTTGTCATTTAGCTAGTTTCTTTAGTTTTGTTTTTTCACTTTTGTAGGACTTAGATCGGCTAATGGAGCTGCTAAACCTGTCGGAGTGGATTAATCCAAACGGCTTGGGTTATTTAGACAACCCCAGACCAGATTCACTCCTCCAGTTGACAAGCGGTCAATTTCTCCCGTCAACACATTGTTTTATACAAGTTATATGGAATGATTGTGGAAAAGAAGACCAACATCTAGTTAGAAAGACATGGAAAAAGAGATAAAGTCCAATGCGGATTTATGAGTTATCACTTAATTGTGAACCACCTTGTTTTTCTTAGGATCATCATGGAGGAGTGTTGCAATAATAAAAATAATTGATTTTTTGCATCACTAACTTTAGAAGAGAATTTTATGCAATGCTTAGAACTAGTATCTATAATATATTAGAAGAGATAAAATTTCCCTTTGATTTGAGAGTTGTTGTGATAAGGTTGTATGATAATGTTTCCAAGTTTAGGAACATTTTGGGTTGTGAATTGGTATTGAGCACTTTTTACCACTTTTAATCATAACATGTAATATTCAACGTATCAATCAATTTATCACTTACGATTGTGTTCAATATATCATTAACAATGACATTTAACAATGCATAACATATAACAACAAATACACAATGCACCATAATTTTACCTAGAAACCCAAATGGGAGAAAACCACTGAATGATTTCTTATATATATCAAAAGATTACATTCATAGGAAGAGCCAACTTTCGGATTCTCTAGAACCAACTGGAAGGAGGCTCCAACCCATTGTTTATAGGCTCCAACCTCAAGTAAGATACAACTCCCTGAATTCTCTAGATCCAACTGGAAGAAGGCTCTAACCACCTAATTTACAAGATCCAACCTGAAGGAAGCTCCAAATCCATGTATTATCTAGCTCCAACTAGAAAGATTCTCAACCCCCTAGTTTACATGAACCTAGTTGAAGGAGAATTTAATATCTTTCCTTGCACCACCCTACCTCCCTAAAATATAAATGTAGACTCAACATGTCACTGATAATCAATATATCACTGTCACAATCACTAATGATCAACCTGTCACTATCACTTATACTCAATGTATCACTTTCAATGTCATGTATACTGATACATCATCATCATCAAGCTAGAATCAACATGTCACTATAACTATCATTGATACTGAAACATCATCATCATCATCAAGACCATATCCACTCACATAAATCATATGCCAAGATCACCAAAAACATCTCTCAAAACATATACCTGATATCCCAAAGATATGAATCAAGTCATGTTACAAGATATATGAGCCATAACATCCATAAACCATGTACCAAATATATGCCTCAAGCATGTGCCAACATCATATGTGCATCCAACCATATTCCTTATACATTTGCCAAATATATGCCTAAAAAATGTACCAAAAAATACAAGACATACCTCAAACAATATATCAACACATTCCTAAAACCATGTATGAAAGTTTCCAATATATACCTCAACCATGTGCCAAATATATGTTCCAAAACATCACTTCTTAAGTGTATCTCAAATACATGTTTGGGACTAGTTTATGGATTAGTTACAAACCTTAAAATACAACAAGTATAACTATGTAGCTATAATGAATAAAGGTATGAAACTTGTACCCAATATTTTTAAATATCTTCTCTAAAATTCCCCCAAGTTTCACTCCTTGAATCATCCCTGAAAAGACATTCTAGTGAAAATGGCAGACCTTGCTGAATTCTAGCCTATTCTGGAGAGCAAGCTTGTACATCATGCCACACATTCAAAATTTGATATATGATAATAAAAATCACACAAAATGAAATATATACTCTACTCTTTACAATGCAATTTGTCTCACATAATTTGTATCCTCTATGAAGAAGTTATGACTGGTTTACCTGGAAGACATGTTTGAGACTAGTTATAAGATTAGTCAAACACCATATCTTCCACAAAGTGTATCTCCAAAAGTATAATGACCCAGAAGCTGAAATGTTTACCACGGGTATGTTGTTTCACTATTGTATCTCAACAACCACCAAGTTTCTCTATTTTAATCATTCTAGAAAAAGAGGTATAGCAAAAATGGTATGATGACCGTTAAAAAACATATCTTAGAACACATCATCATAAGATTTCATCTTCCCTTGGAATTTCTCTCTTCTTCACTTCATATTCCCTATGAAATTTTCCTCAGATCTCCTTGGTTACCCCAGATAAAAATTACTTGAGTTGATGTCACAAGCGAACTCCTATGTTCCTTATTTATACTAGATTTGACACCCTCTTTTTAGGGACGACTTGACCCAAATAAAATGCAATTTAATTTTTAATGATTATTCCATTGGGGCCGACTTTACCAAAAATATCCTCAATATTTATTTTAATATTCATTTCAATGGAGAAGACTTGTAACTTCTTGTTTGAAACACATTTAAGAGGCTCACTTGTAGATTTTTTCCCTTAGATCTAGGGCTTTTTCATTTTCTTTTGGGGCTTCATATTTAAGAGAGAAAATATCCCCAACTGTGAGGAACCATGTGATGTACCACCTACCATTGGAAACAAAAGGATGAGGACTGCCAATATATGGATGTGTTACATGAATTTGCAATTTCTTTCATGGTATTCTTCTTTAATCAACTTCAAGCTCCATGACCACACCGTCGGGGCTTCTTAACTAAACCACTTGGCCATATTTCTATGGATTCTTGTAGACTTATTCAAATCATCCTCCAGTGAGGGCCATACTTAGAGCTACACCATAATGGGACCACTTTGGAGACTTCTTCAAATATACCCATTACTTTGACTTCTTCTAGAGTTGAAATCTAGGTTTGACATCAATGACAACTAACTTTAAAAAAAAGTGACTTCATACAAATATCTATGAATTGATCTTCATAAGAAGATCATCTAGAACTATAAAATTAATATAAAGATAAATGGAGGGTTGAAGGATTATTATGGACTTGAAAAAATTGTAAATCAATGAACCTTTGGATGCGGGATTAGAAGAAACCCTTGTTTCAAATTCTTGTCACTTCTTTTATTTCATATGGTTGTGAAGTTTTGGGATGCGACATATCTATATAATCATGGAGAAATATTAATAAAATTAAATCACTATATAATCATGGAGAAATATTAATATAATTAAAAATAAATTTATAAATTATAATCTTAAAATTAAAATAAATACACTTTATCATTGTTGGAACATCGAGAATTGATGGTGTTAGCGCTCTGTAATTTTCCCAAGGCTGTGAGGCAGTCATAGAGGCAACATCAAAACCATTTTGAGTCTTGGATCTATCCCTCCAAGACTTAGAGAGGGATCTCTCTGTCTGATATAGCTTTATTTGAAAAGAATATTAGGCTAGTTAATGGGTTCAGAGTTTGGACTTTTTAATTGGTAGGAGCAGTGAAAAAGAACCATGGGTGATGGAGTCACAATATAAGATTTAATAAAAAAAAGCAAATCCTATAGACAACCTTATAGGGAAACGTAGGCAAATCACTGGATTCTTCGTAATCTTGGGGTATTGCAGAGGGGAAAAATTGTTAAGAGGTCAAGTTAAAGACAGAGAAGTAAAGAATTTTGCATTTAACTTTTAGTGGAAAACAGTGACATTGCTTTCAAACTGGGAACAAGGTGTTTTTGCACAAATATTGATCTTAAATTTCTTTGAAACAATGGAGAAGACAAACATATATGATAACAGAGGGAAAAAAAATCACAGTGAGAAAAACTTCACCAATGAATTTGACACAAGAATCCTGTAACTGCTGCGACTGTATTATTTGAATTGATGAAAAAAAACAGTTGGCTCTGTGAGCTTCTTCATAAAAACTTAGTCATGGTTCCCTGACTGATCAACAACCTTTACATTAAAAATCATCTCTGAATAAATAGGGGAGATCCTCAACAAATTTTGAGAGTTGGTTTTAACTGCCTCGGCCAAAAATAGCCACAAAACCCACAAATTCTGGAACTGTCCGCCATGAAAATTGGACCTGTTTTCTGCGAATCTGCGAAGAAGGGGTCCGAACAGACGTGTGGTTGTCTTCAATGATGACACCTGGGAAAAAAATGAAGGAGGTTATTGTATATGGGTGTGTGATGGACAAAAATATCCTTCAGTTTCGCCAAATTCTCCTCCCGCTGGCTGTAACAGCTCCTGCAAGATTGGGACTGTAACAGATAAACTGAAAATGCGAAAAAATAGGCTAAAAGACAACTTCTATTCTCTCTTCTCGTGGCACCGTTGAAAAAACTGAGAGAGGTTTTTGTTACTCAGCCCATGATGAGAAAAAAAATCTCTCGGATTTTTAAAATCCAACTTCATTTTCCTAGAAACTGCCTCGGACGAACAATGCTGAACAGGCAAAAAATTGTGAAAAATGGGAAAAGTGGTTTTAATTTTGGGAAAGCGGTATTCCAGACCCCCCCTGAGGTGGTAAGAGGTTTTTTTTTTGGGGGGGGGGTCCAATGGAATGGGATTCTGACACATGGAGGGGGGGTGGTATTGAAAAACCATTATTCTGGACCCCCCCCTCTCGTTAAAGTTCAGATGGTGAGGGGGGGCCCGGAATTTTTATGGACCGTTTGTTTTATTGCTTTGATGTGAATGGAGGGGCGTGAGGTATGGATGTGCGTGGAGGTAAATGTGATCGGGAGTGATGGTATGAGGGTGGGGTAGACTTAGGGTAGCGTAGGTTTGTTTTTGTTTTATGTTAATGTGTTTTGTTTTTAATATATTTTAGTTTTTAGTTTTTTAATACTATGTTATTCCATGTTTTATTCACATGTTTTATGTTAACTATTATGTTTTTAATTTGTTTTATATTATTTTATATATTATTTGTTTATTATATTTAATTATTATATTATATTTTTTGTTTTTTAAATTGTTTT
>CBVK0100189434.1:0-13933 GCA_900067695.1 Picea abies | reverse complement strand
AAATCAACGCAATGGAGACCATTACTTCCTAAGGAGGGAGTATTGATCCACGTGGATATCGGTGGCCACCCACCTATCCCAACTGATACACAACAGTCTTATGGAAACTTACTATTTTTAGCAGGTTTTCAGTTCCTAAACTTTCAAGGCCATTTTGAGGGCCCAAATAATTTTTTTTCACGATATAACACCTCAATGATATCAAAAGTATCTTAATGAGCCCCCAAAATCAATCTCCTCAAAGATACCATTCCAACGATCTATCATGCGCCCAAAACAGAGATTGTATGCCAAAGTTATGCCCCTAGGTAGTTGATACACCAAACTACCCAAAACGGATCCACAAAACTATTAGATTTTCATCTTCAAGGGTTAGGGTTTTGGATTTTTTTTATGTTAAAAATGCCTTGGGAGCCTCATTATAACAATCGTCTTCTTGTGAATGCAAGTAGCCTTCACATCTCTTCTTAGAGATAAAATGCCACCATTCTAGCGAGCCTTTCACTTTGTATTTATATCGTTTTGTACATTTTGCTCATTAACATAAATTGTGTATTACTGTATCTCTTAGTTTGTTGCAACATTTATGTGTATCTTGCAATATCTATGTACATTTCTTTATTATATCTCTGCTCTCATTTCATGCTTAAAATAATCTAGATCAACCCCTAAATAAAATGGCACTAAAAGGATTTTTAGGGAAATTGACTCATCTACCATTACTCTGGAAGGGATTACGACCAATGGAAAAAAAACCATTGAGGAAAATTTGAAATTTTTAGGTAGATGGGAATTTTATTTTATTGATTCTATGATATAACTCGGTGGAAAATATTCTCTTTTAAATGCTCACCAATTTATGGGCATTCACAATAGGTTTAGGGATTAATATGTTCTCTATGGACCTTGGGAAAGATATTACTCTCTTGAGTGTTTATGAGCCATATGTTTACAAGATAGCGTACTGGGACAAGTTCTTTCACATGGAATAGGTTCGCACTAGTCTAGTAGTGGTTGAAGTGAACCTAAATTTTACTCTAATAGCATCATAGGTATGGGGACTAGTTGCACAACTGGATTGTCTCGTTATTTATTTATTCAAAAATTTGGAAGAAGTAAGCTAATTGGATTTTGAGCCCGCCAAACTATCTCCAACCTAGAGAAACAAGAGATTGGGAGAGGTTTGCATTGCCAAGAGACTTGATTAGTTCTTGATTCCTTCCTGAATCTCTCCTTGATGAAGTAAATCAATTAATACAATGAGCTTCTTCGGGTGGGTATTATGATCACAACCAAGTCATCTTGGAAATACCTCCTTCCTAAGAGAATAACTCCTACCTAAGAGAATCCTACTAGTCCTTTCAAGATGGACCTTCAATGGATAAAAGATGAGAGATTTATATACAAGGTTAAATAAATATGGGAGACTTATATTGGGAACTTAAGAGAGTATACTTTTATATAATTCCAGCAAAACCTAAAGAAATAAAAGAAGGTATGTGTACAAGGGGCCAAAGAAACGAAGCAAAAGAATGACAAAACCCTCAAGCAGGTGGAGTAATCTTTGGAATGTATCTACAACAATAGACGGTTTTGTTTTTTAATAGAGAAATAGAAATAAGAGGTCAAATTATTGGAAGACAAAAGGACGAAAGTCCTACTAGAAAAAGAGAAAGAATGGAGGCTTATAAGTATAGCTTTATGGTTTCAAGAAAGAGATGAAACTACAATTTTTTTTCATAGATATGCCAACAAACCACATAAAGAATATTAATTCAATTTGAATAATTGAAAATAATTATGGCTCATGAGCACAAAACTTCAAGGAAATAGTTGTAGAAGGTGTCAATTACTTCTCACACCTCTTCAAAGAAGACTTTTGTGCCACTATAGAAGATGTAAAAGAATATTTTTTGAGCTTCATCAATCCTGAAGACAAACATGCTTTGATGGAAGAAGTGCGTAAATAATAGTTTCTTACTAGTCTCCAAACTTTCCAGAGGATATGAGTCTAGGGACAAATGACCTCCTTGTATAATTATTTTTAGGATGCTTCGCTTTTATAGGAGATTATTTGAGGAGGGTGGTATAGGCCATTAGATCTAATGGGAATATATAAGGAGTCTCAAACATAACCTCTTTTGCTTTTATTCACAAGGATGATAATCCAACATTCTTTGGAAAATTTATGTCAATCTCCCTATGTAATTGTATATACAAAATAATCTCCAAGGTAATTGCAAAAATACTGAAAATGATCTTGTCATGGAAAATACTTGAAGAATAGTTTGGATTTCTAAAGGGAATAAAAATTCATGAGACTGTAGGGATTTCTCAAAAGGTCTACATTTAATTAACATCAGGAATCAAAGGTCGATGCTAGTGATCAAAGTGGATCTCTCCAAAGCTTATGACAAGGTAATTTATTTATTGGGAAACATAAAAATGGGTATGTACTAAAAATATGGATCTTTTTTATTGGGAATATGAATAAGGAAGGGTGCTCACCAATATAATTTTGCAAAGCATTTATCAATATCTACTTAAATTAGAGGAATTGTTTAATATCCCACAAATTCACTTTCTATGTGATAGGTTCATGGAGTGAAGACCCTATGGACAAGGGTTCTCCCCCCCTCCCCCCACTTCTCCTCTTCCTACTAGTTTTTTAAGTACTTATTAGGATCCTAAAGGAGGGTAAAGCAAATAGTAGTTTCAAAGGATTTTAGATAACCACTACATGCAATATCACTATTTTACTTCTTGTGGACGACATCTTGATTTTATAAGAGTGAACTAAAAGTTTGATTCAAAAGCTCGGAGATATAATGGCACTATTTTGTAAACTGATAGGTACAATAATAAATATTCCAAAAACAACAATTTCCCTCTGGGGATTTTCGGAGCTGGAGAAGATATTTGTTTCGCAAATGTTTATTTACCACCATGTATATTTAGATCAAGGTTTGAAATAATTATATTTTTACCTAAAAATTAATCTTGACAATGGTTGAGGTCCAAAGTGGAAAAAATATTAATTCGTGATGTAAGAGGTCGATATCCCATAAAGGATGGATTTTTCTAATCAAAGTGGTCCTAAAATAAACCCTAGTTTGTTGGATGTCCCTTGCTTGGATACCAAAAGGAATTGAAATTTCCATTAGGCATATATGTTATATTCCTTTGATTTGGGAAACAAGAAAGAAAAATGTTTTTTCCTTGAATCATCACTACTAAAGGAAAAGGGTGGTTGGGGTTCAAAGAACCCTTTCCTGTTTTCAAAATAATTAGCTGTGAAAAACATTGGGAGGTTAACTCAAGGAATTGGATGTTGTGTACAAATTGTAAAACATAAATATATTTCTCTAGGTAGTGTAGGGGAATGGATAAAAAATCTAGTTAAGGAAATACATAATTCCTCAAATGTGTGGAAATTTGCACATGGGTGGGAAAAGGTGATAGAGTAAAAGTATGTTTGGACCCTTGGGTTCACAACAAAGGTACACATAATTTATCACACCAATTGATACATGAGCTATGTGTAAAATGATAATTTATGCTACAAGAGGTTGTGAACTAGGCTAGGAAAACCATAGGGCACCAAGCTTGGTTTTCATGGAGGGAGTTAAGAATTGGGGAAGAAAATGAAAGAGAATGGAATAGATACATAGATTCTCTAAAAGGTATCAATGTCAAAACCAGAGAGGAGGAATATCAATTGTTTTAGCCAATAAACTCATCGAGGAAATATCTACGAAAATTTAGGATATAAGGCTCTTGTTGAGGAGGGAAGAGAGGATCTACATGTTTGGTGGCAGAGTATATTTTAAGGATTCAAATATTATACCTATTTATAGTATTCTAGGTGACTATTTTGGTTTGTACATATAGATATGTATATGAATATTGAATAAAAAACATATAATTTATTATTAAATTTTAATCGTATTTATGTAAAAAAATAGGTGAATTTTTAACTAGTTTGTTAATAAAAAATTTCAAAAAATGGCCCAAACAACATAGCTAGTTGGAAAAATTTATCTCCTAAAAAATACCTTACCTCATGGTGGAAAGTCAAATGGAAACTCAAGATGCCCCCAAAAATAAAAAATATTCATGTGGTTGATATTAAATAATAGGGATTCTACTTAGGATATTCTACAAAAAAAAATATATTTGTTGGGCTAAATGGTGTAGGCAATGACAACAAGAAAGAGACACATGATCATATCTTCATGGCTTGCTCCCTTTCTTCATAAGTTTGGAGAGAAGTGGAAAGGATAAAATGGAACCAAAATGTGGAGAAAGTATAGAAGTCGCCTTTCTAAATTGGTGTGCTAATAAGAACTTAAATAATGTTATAACTCTTCCCTTAAACATTACTTCAGAAGTTTGGTTGGACCAATAGAGACATTTCCCTTAAAATGTTATGTTCAGGCATTAAATATCCTAATTGCATATCCATAAATATAAAATAGACATAATATGCACATGTGAACATTAATACATCCATTCCTTGGGATTTCTCCTCACCAGAAGCTCTCCCTAGGAGTGGAGTTAGTGGAATATTGTTTATAGTTCTTACACTTAACATATCATTCCAAGCATGCATTGGTAAAGACACCAATAATTACTGCAAATTAATGGCTCTCAAATTGGTTCTAAAACTCACTCATGAGGTTGGGTCTCAAACATTTAATTTTTTCTATATTTTCTACTAAAAACTAGTACAATTGAATTCCACATTACAACCTATGTATAATCAAATTCAATCACTTATATCCATTTTCTCAGGCATTCCTTTACACGCACCTATAGGGGAAAAAATAAGACTACTAATGGGCTTTCTAAAGATGGATCAAGGGTGAAATGTTAAACTAAGTGGTATCCAAACAATAAAATGGGACTATGTAAAAATATGTTCATGATTTTTGGATCTAAATCTGTTTTTTATAAATAGTTTACTACTTTTTCATGTATAAAATTATGATATAAATAGTTTACTACTTTTACACAAAACATACATTTTTTTTTCAACTTACTTTGTTGGACACCATTTGCTAGAATCAACTAAACATTGTTGGACATCATTTGCTATAATCAAGCATATAGAAGAAACCTCCACCCTCAATTTCAATGGAAGAAGATAATTAGAGTAAAGAAAACATAAAACAATGGAAGAAGAATATTAGAGTAAAGGAAACATAAAACAATGGAAGAAGAATACTAGAGTAAAGGAAATATAGAGATTGTTGATATGTGCATGATGAAATAGCAAAGGAAGGAGAAATTGCAAGCATCAGACAAGTTGTTTTAGTTCAAGAGCTTCATTTCACTTTAGACTTGGTGTTAAAAGAGCAAGAGAAAAATTTATTTTGAAGAAAAAAATATTTTGAAATTTTTTTATAATGAAGTAGGGTCTTCTAATAAGAATTATTATTGTTATTTTTCTTCTCTTATTTCAATATCACATTCAAAATATAATTTTTAAATTTTAAATTTGATTTCCCTATTATCACATTCAAAGTAAAAGTCTAACTTCACTCCACTTAATAATTTTTTATTTAAATATAACTTATTTTTATTAAATAATTAAACATAAAAATTATTAAAATAAAAAGAAATAAAATATCAAATATAATATTTATTATATTGTATATAAAAATGATTATTTTAAATAAAAGAAAAATTATCAACCATGAAAAAATAACCCTGTTATCTTTTACCATCAATCTTATATCACACTTATGCTTTATTTTATTATCAAAACGTTCCCTTTAAAATTTGCACCAATTACTATATCCATCAATTTTAAATGCAAATATAATATCATGAAAACCAATGCCACTCTAACTTTCAAAGTTTCCTTGAAGTAATTTACTTCCAATGCAAAAAAACACATTTACATAAAAATCCAAATGCAAAATAAAGAACTATTTTCAGCATAATAACTTACTTCAGCATAATAACTTACTTCAACATACTAACTTACTTCAACATAATAACTTAGTGGTTATTTTCAATAAACATGTAAACTATGTTCAATTCATACTCTATGACTCTCTTTATTGTATAACATTTGTATAATGAAACCATATGTTATATTAATTTATTTATTTTGAAAATTTTATAAAACTGTTTTCAACATAATAACTTAGTGGTTATTTTCAATAAACATGTAAACTATGTTCAATTCATACCACATTAGGCACTTTCTCACCCCTTAGGTGCCTAGGGATGAGAAACACTTGCCTAGGTACTTTTTAATTAAAAATTTTAACAAGAAATTCAGATGTTTTTAAAATGGTTAGTTCAATTGGTTTAGAGTCACACGTGAGTTTATTAGTTTCAACATTTTATAGAAAGAAGATTAGATAGTTGGGTGGGTTTATTAGTTTCAACATCTTATAGAAAGAAGATCACATGTTAGTTCAATTGGTCTAGAGCCACAAGTGACTTTATCATACTTATTGTAAGGTGAGACTGTTTACCCCACTTACCATTAAAAATTAGGTTTAATTGAAATTATTTAAAATGTTATTTTGATGCTAGAAAAACATTAAATGAAGCATTCTAAAATCACTGTAATTTTGATGACTTAGAAGATTAGAAAAGATATCTCAAAACTTCTCACACTATATTTTCCAAAAAAACTCAAACTCATACAAATATTTTAAAATTGAGATTCCATAAAATTTTAGAAACTAATATTAAATAAAATTTAAAATAATTAAATCTATTAAAATGCAAACCTTTCCCAAAAAGATTTGGCAGGAAATATTTCGGACTTAAAAAGGATCATAGATAAATCTCAAATTAAAAGGAATGAATCTAACATTTTTATTTAGCATGTTATCTCACATTCGTATTGAACATTTTTATTGGTGTAGCATGTGAAGTTGGTAGTGAACATTTGTAGAGAACACGCAGATTTAGGGTTGGCGGGCAAAGGAGGAAGATTCAGGAGAACAAGCCAGGCGAAGAGTGCAGTAGAATAGGCAAACTGAGAATGCCACTAACGTCACAACCATTGCAGCTTTTTGTGCAACCCAACTCCTGTGGTCAAATAAGGATTTGACGAGGTTTCGTCCACCCCTCTTAACATTGAACTGTTCAAAGAATATGAAAAGGATAGCAAGAATGGTTGATGCGGAGAACATCCCTGATAGAAGAACCAGTGGATTCGAAGAAATGTCACACCTTGTCCGCCCACGCAAACAAGTCACCGCAGTGAGAATCGCTTCATGAATGATGGCATACCATCGTAATATGTTGTATATACTACGTGTATGGTTGGGACGATCTATATGTAGCTCGGGAATCTGTTCATTTCTGTCACGTACAGCGTCCTCCGGAAGCAGGTCATTATTATGATAAATAGCGATTCTCACGTTGACATTGCCATTGACAATGTTGTTGAGTTGATATGCCATGATTAACCTAATTCGCCAAATAAAAGCATCCGATTAGTAACGCCGTGTAGCCAAGTAATTTTATTTATTGTATATAGATTTGATACTTTTGGCCAAAATGACAATATAGGCTGAAACAATACTTGGAACGATATTCAACAGGGATGTATACTTCAGATCCCTTAAATTAGAACCTACGAAAAAACCCTAAACCGTTAAATTAATTCGACGGAAAAGAGAAAGGAACAAGGAAACGAGAAACAAGGTTCGATGCCGACATCGAGAAATTGATTATATTCGATTCTTAAAGCATTTCAGGCCTATACAGAACTAGTGACATGCTGCATAACCTTACAATGCTCGATGGCTGCTTCAAAAACTGAGCTTAAAACACAAAATCTTCTAAAACAAAATATGTGAGTAGCTATTGCACAAAAACAGACATTGAAGAAGAAGAAAAGCTCCAAAATAATCTTGTAACATTTACCTAATTAGCATCCACTCATCCAACATTTCCCCAATCCAAACATACATTTGTACCCTTGACTCTTAACTCTAACCTAACACTTCAATACAATCTGTTACGCATACATATCTAAGCTAGAGTAGAAGCTAAAGACGAGTCTGAGAATTACCTTTGAAGGAATTAAAACTGAAACGAAATAGAACAAGCGAACCAAGAAACTAGAACCGGAATGGAAAGGTGTAATGGCCACGACTTTATATGATACTGTTACATGTTTACATCAAAGTATTTGACTGAATGTTTCGGAGAAGTTCACGTTTGTACTTTGTTGTATTTGTGTTGAAAGGACGTTGCCGTGTCGGAAAGGTTCACGTTTGTACTGTGCTGTATTTGCGACGCAGACGTGTTCAGGTTGGGATGGATCTATCTTTGCGACGCAGACATTTCCTGGTTCTGATGGATCTATTTTTCCGCCTCCACAGTACTACTAAGTAGACTAGAAGGTCCAACACGCCTGAGCTTAACTCGATTGCAGGTTCCGGCATGACCTTGTTCCATACCCATTGGATGCTGGAATCTGCTCGAGTTAAGGATGCCCATCTAACACCTGTTTCACATTTGGGAAGTTTTCTAATTGAAAACGTCTCGTTTTCTGCCACCCAGATCCTGGAAATAGATTCCCCTCCAGCCAGATAAGGTGTCAAAGGCTCGATGGTAAACAAAAAGGCCGGCTATGGGCTTCTCAACATTGTCAACGTTGAAGGACATTAACTATCGAAACGAAGGTAATCTATTTTCAATAGTGTGATCCATGTGCACATCGTGTGTCCTGTACTGCGATGAATGAGATTTCTCGTCTTTTCGTCTTTTCAAGGAAATAACAGCTCCATCTTCTTGTTATTGAAAGAAACGATCAAATTCTATGGGCGTGAATATATCTGATTCTAGAACGTTATTATTAATTTAATTTTTTTAATATTGACTACTTAAAATAAATTATAATCAAAATTTATATGTGATTGTAGGAGGTTATTAATTTGATTTTTTAATATTTAATTAAAATAATTATGTTTATTTAAAAAGAAAAATAAAATTATTAAAAATTTTAGTTTTATTAAAATCTAATCTATATTTGATATGCAGGCAACTAGAGCAGATGTGAATATGGACAACAATTGCTCGGCGAGGAAGGATGAAGGGGATGATGCAGAACAGATGGAGTTGGAGCCACTTTTGGATTATAGACATCTGTCCTGGTTTCCTCCGGGTAGGACACATGCTACTTTCTTTCCTGTTTTATCATGCCACTGTTATATGCTCTCCACTTATGCTGGTTTCAGGTAATCGGCAGCATTTTTGGTGACTTAGACCTGTATCACTGTATATTTTGTCAAAGTTTTTTTGATAATCTAATATAGCAGGTTCCACTTTTTTACATTAAAAAAAAAAATCTAATCTATATTTTATTAGAATTTGTATTTCTACATTGTTTATAGAATAAAGTTATTATTTTACCAAATAGAATCTAAAATTTGTATTTCTATATGTTTATAGAATAAAGTTAGTATTTTACCAAATAGATTTTATTTCTTAAAACTTATTTTAAGAACACATCTATATTTGTTTATTTCAAGAACAAATCTATATTTGTTTCGAATTTTTATTTATACAAAATGTTTATAAAATAAAATTATTATTTTACTTTATTTTAAGAACAAATCTATATTTGTTTAGAATTTTTATTTATACAAAATGTTTATAGAATAAAGTTATCATTTTACCTTATTTTAAGAACAAATCTATATTTGTTTAGAATTTTTATTTATAAACATTTAGAATTTTTATTTATACAAAATGTTTATAGAATAAAGTTATTATTTTACCAAATACATATATCTTGTCAAAACTTATTTTAAGAATAATTTATAACTTTACTTATAAAATAAGCAATTGAAAAAAATACAAAGTTTAAAAGCATTTTTCACTTTCATGTCCAACTACTACTTGATGGTTGCTGATTCTTTTTCAATATTTGTTTGCTATTTATTTATTGCTAAAAGATTATATTAAAAAATTGAAGAAAATAGTTAATCTCCAAAGACAAAAATGGTGAAAGCCATTTGAGCATAAGAAATAAGAAAAACATTCACCAATATTTAAATATATTTTCTATAAATTTTATATTGATTTCATACACTTGAGAAACTATTAATCTCCACATATTAATAACTGCATTCAATTTTAGGATATATTTATAGTTTTACAACTAGTTCTTAATTTACTATTTTCTAAAAAACATAAGAACTTTTTTATTTTTATTTTAAATTATTAAAATTAGTCAATTTTAAAATTATTACATAAATATTGGTACAATATTTGAAATTTTTAACAGAATAGAAAAATATAGAAAAAATATCAATACTGTCAAACCATAATACTTATTAAACTTTATAGTAAAGAGTAAAAATAAAACATATAATAAAATAATAGAAAAATATATAAAAACAATGGGTCAAACCATAAATACTTACACTTTATGATGAATACTGTCAAACCATAAATACTTATTAAACTTTATGGTAAAGAGTGAAAATTAAACATATAATAACATAATAGAAAAATATATAAAAACAATCCGTAAAATATAGGGTCAAACCATAAACATTTATTATTAAAATTTCGATGAAGGGTGGAAATCAAATATATGTTTGCCCAACTCTCATTGGAAATTTTGGATATATTTATAGTGAAGAGACCAATTAGTACATGAAAATGTATCAATGAGAAGGCTGGATTGTTGAGAAAAAAATCTTTATCAAGAGATATAGAAACAATGTTTTGGTCTAGATGTTTACAGATAAATAAAAATTTTATATTTTCCACAATATTTTATAATTTCAAATTTTTTAAATTTATTCACTAAAAGTTTTATTAATGAAAATTTTATTTTATATGATAAATAAAATTTCCATTTTTTCCACAACATTTTACAATTTCAAACCCTCTAAATTTTCTTACTAAAACCTTCATTAATGAAATTTTTATTTCATATAAAATATATAGAATTTAATTAATTACTAAAAATTATTAAGAATTCAAATGTGACAGCTATATATACGATTTTTAAAATTAATATAATATTTTTATACATTAAATTTTCTAGAATGGAAAAATAAAAAATTAAAAAATATTCTTTTATATATATTTAAATTTTCAACCAATCCTATTGTTTCAATAAGAAACAAAACTTTCCTTCAATAATTTTTAGGATTCATAATTCAAGTATTTGAATCCCTTAAACTTTGAAATATGACATATCATATGAATTTATGAAAATTTCTTAAAATCAATTTTCAAATATTTCACTTCATTCACCCTTCACACTTATGTTAATCTTAAGCTTTTAAGTTCAAAAGCTGTTTTAGAAGTTTGGATCCTCACGGCTGGTAGGTTTACCGGACTTTGGTTTGGCGAGCAGCTTTGCATTGTAAAAAAATTATACCTTATATAAATTGGAGCAATTTTCTCTTGGAAAAAAAAGTTCAAAAGCTCTTAATAAATTATATTGCAAAAACTCTTAATAAATTGTACATTAAATCTAGTTGTTAAGCTTCCAACCAAAAGAAATATTAATAAACTAATTATTTCTCTTTCTTATCTAAACATTTTCTTAATGTTAATTAAATCAATTTTTTTTAGTTGGAGTTTCATGAATAATAAATATATTATTTTTAACAATATAATTTTAGATTTTTAATTTTAATTATTTATAAAAAAATTCAAAATTTCAAAATATTATTGTTGAAATTATTAAAATTATATATACTTTTTTATTTATAATTTTAATTATTTATTAAAAAATTTCAAAACTTTAAAATACTATTATTGAAATTATAAAAATTACATAATATTTATGTTGAAATTATAAAAATTACATAATAACATATTTATGTAATATTAATGAAACTAAGTAGAATTACAACTAGTATTTCATGTGTAATATAGTTGTTATTAAATGTGTAGAGTATTTTTATTAATTTACAATGCAATTGCTACTAAGTATATAATATCATTGTTTATTAATGTACAATAGAATTGTTAATTATGTATACTATGTATATCATAAATAAGAAAGATAATTAATAAGAAAAAGAATGGTATATTAAAAAGTCATAAATGTATTATTTCAGGTGTTAGGTTTAGTATTTTATTATATTTAATTGTTTTTCAAAGAATTTCATTTTGTTTTATATGAGAATATTATGAAGTATTTTAAAAAAAGAAAATACATAGAGACACCTTTCATATGTGATCAAGTGGGAGTTGTGGAGGATCCAAATCTAGATATCTTGGTGGTAGGGGTCATGGCTTTTTTAATGAGAGAAAGGTATTATTTCATTTTGTTTTCTTGCAAGAGTTTTTTGATTTTGAGAATGATCTCTTTTAGTATTAGATAGGAATGGAATGTTTATGGTATAAACTAATTTGTAAGTGTTGTAAATCCTTAGCATCTACCTCATCCTCAACCTGAGCTAAGTCTTATTTTTTGTCTCCTTAAGCATGATGGTTTTCATGAGCATTCACGATTCACTTGGTAAATTTCATTAATTATATTTAGATTTATTTTTTTTAAATTTAATTTAACTTTTTAGAAATAATATTTTTGTTGGAGTTTTTTGCATGTCTAATTATATTCTACATTTTTAAATTGTAGGAAATGAAGGCCCTTCCAAATATGCTCATTAGCATGATGGAATTTCTTGATTAACATTATTATAGTTCAAAAAGTGCATCGAAACATCTTACTGATGTTGCAAAACATATTTAGAATGATGATTGTACATGAGTAGCTTGGCCCAACTAATTACATATGGGATGAGATATGTAGGAAGACGAGAGAGTTGGCTACGAGGGCACACAAATGGCCTGAAATTAGAGATGAAATAGAATGACACATTGAGGATGTGAGAACTTCATTTTTTGATACGCCTCCACCACTACCTAGTAGAAGACCAAGGGCGATAATGTTTTCTAGGTTTAAATTTGAGGTTTTTGTGTCATTTGTTATGATAAATTTATTAGTGCATTTGGGAATTTCCCAATGATGATGAGGTCTCCATATATTTCACATAAACAACTCTATTTTGGATTTTTGCTTCATATGAAACCCGATTACACTAGTCTCCCATCTAAGCTTTATGGTGTTAGTAGAAATTGCACATATCATCATTCTAATGCTAGAAGAGGTGATTATTACGTTCTCGCACATCGAAGACTCGTTATTGGACCAATGATAAATATTGCAGCTCTAGATGATTTATCTTATCTTTCTCAAATTACCTGTCATGCTTGGGGTAACCTAGTTGACAGTATGGGATAACCTACTACATAAATGATAGATTGCAACCACAATTGCTAAACATGAAGTAGAATAACACAAAATGTTATAACTTTATTGATGAAAGAAATTTTCATTTTCCTCTTCGAGGGGGAAACTTCTAATTGAGAAGAGATCTTATTACAATAAATTGCACAAGACATTTCATTAGATTGCTTCTACTTATTTGTATAGTTTTATCTACATCCAAGGAACATTCTAGAGAAGGAACTAAATTCTAGTAGGTGGGACCCTATAGTAAGCCTTCTTACAATTATTTGTTCGACAGCATAGGTATTCCAACAGAGGAATAAAACCTTCAGTAACCACTGACACAACAAGATCAAAGATCAACACACTGATGTTTTGACGTGGTAAAACCCCAATGGGGAAACATCCATGGCCATAGCCAACGTGACCACTTGGAGCAGTTTATTAATGCAAAAGAAAAAGATGACAGAGAGATTTTACAAGAGAGTTTCTCACAATCGATCAAGAACAAATGACCTTCCATGCTCTTTAATAAGAGATCATGGACCAATAGGGTGTTAATCCATGGATCAATGGTCGTTAAGATCAAGGAGAATATGAGCCATCATATCACTCTATGTCGGGAACATATTATGATCGTCGGATTTCCTAACTACAAATGCATACTAAAAAAACACACTAAGAAAC
>CBVK0100189433.1:0-13933 GCA_900067695.1 Picea abies | reverse complement strand
ACCTTCAAATATATTAAAACTCATACAATTATACATGAAACAACCTTGGGCCCATTACCCAAACCTTTGTGCTACCGGAATTTTCTACTGGACTTTCTCCAAGAGTTGACATCAATCACTAAGGGTTGAGATAAATATACAATATCACTCTCCAATGGTTGACATAAATGAAAACCAACAATCCATACCAACTATCCATAAACCTAAGCCAATTGTCTGACGCCCACCTATTTTAACTGACTTATTTTTTAAGTTTTCATATCAATACATCTTTTTGTACTTCCAGAGTCGTTTTGGGGCCCTAAACAATGTTTTTTTGGCTCTCCAAAGTCAACCTATAAATAGAGTTAAGGTTTGTTGGCATATTGTTTATTTCTCAAAAAGAACTTTCCAACGGGTTATCACATGCTCAAAACAAAGGTCGTATGCAAAATTTATGACCACTAGAAGTTGAGGTACCAACTTACCCATCGAGGCCCACATAACTTTTGGTGTTTCATATCCAAGGCTTAATTTTTTGGATGTATAGGGTTTTGGAATTCATGAGTAATGTTAAAAAGGCCTCCGGAGCCTCATTGTAATCATTTTTCTCAAATGGATGAGCTTAGAATCCATATATATTCTCAAAGATAATTACCACCATTCAAGAAAGTTCTTTTAGTTCTGCAGTTTTATAGTTTCAACCTATTTTATTTATTCAATAGAATTTATTGTTCAATGGATATTTGTTGTTTTTATTCGTATCTCTGTGTTATTTCATTCAATCTACTATTCATTTTTTTCTGCTCATAAATTGAGATCATTATTTTCCAAAACGAGTCAGCAAAAAAAATTAATTTTCATTGGAATATTCCAATCCCAAAGATCCCTATTCCACCACTTCAATGAAAACCTCCAAGACTGAAAAGATAAAGCTGCATAAGCTTACTTAGCAATAACCTCCCCCAAAGTCACGTTCCAAGACCAACATAACAGATTCAGACTATTTGTAATATGAACATTGGACCGATTGAGAGATCTGATATAATCATCCCATTCACCTACTAAAATACCATCAAGACCCAAATCTGTGGCTCTCATCCAATGTGACATCACCAATCTCGACCTTGTAGGAGACACCACCTAAAAAAGATAATGGATACCTCTAACCCATAAACTGGAGAGAATATCATCTGATAGCTTTGAAAGATAAAAAATCCCAACAATGGGATCCTCTCCAATTTTGATAGAAGTGCCATCCCCACTATTCCAAGCAATCCAATTCGATATAATGAGGAAATAATTTAAAATACAACACCCAAAATTTGATACTCTAAAATATTTCGAAGAGTACCCTACCTTAATCAAATTTAATCCTCCTTAGTCATTAACTTTAACCTTAATTGAATTAAATTGGATTAATGTTGGATTAAATCCAATTTAATCATCCTTAGTCATTAAGTTTAATCCCTTAATATTAACTTTAATACAATTTAGTCATTCTATTTAGTATTTTTCCCCCAATAATCTAAATTGAAAAAAACTTGTAATTTAGTATTTTAAATAAAAAAATAAACTAATTTACATGCCATGGATGTTAAATTGCAGAATATAAAATACAATGGAACCCCAAGAAAATTTAAACCCCTCACAAGAAAACTAATAATATCAAAACCCCAACCCACCATCACCACCACACAATGTAAACAGTGAAATTGATGAGGGGTTGGTGATATTAAGAAACCTTGAGTAACAATTAAGGGAGACTAGAGAACCTAGCAAAGTCACCTTGGCCACTTATTTGGACATCATTGTGCAATATATTGCAAGTTCCCAAGGGAATTTGACATCTTTTTCTGACTATAGGGCAAGAATGTATAAGTATTATAGCACTAGTTTGGACAAAAATCAAATCAACGAATTGGGCATTTCAAAACAACAAATATTGTCTATTTTTAGGGATCCTAGAAATGGACAAGAACTACGATTGACTAGGAAACACATATCTATTGACTCGTGCATCCATCTCCATATTAGTTAAAATTGGATGGATAGGTGGTACATGGTTTTTGATAAACCTCCCTGCAATAATAGGGAGATGCTCTTATATTTTCTAAGGAAATTATGGAATGATTTTATTATGGGTAAACATGTCAACTACTATGATAGTAGTCACTTCCAGGGGGTGGGTCGAGGGTCTGCATAGGACCGAGAGTAGGCCAGGTGTGACCCCGAGTTATGTCCTCGTCCCCCTAGGTGAAGGCTTGACCCCCCTACCCAACATCCTCTTGTTGCATAGAACTGGAAACAAGTATATATAGCCATCTCCTCATTGACTTGTAGCCTAGTGCAACATAGTAGCTTTGTTGCACTATTTTGACCGAAGGTGCATGCTAGTGACATTGATAGGGGGGTTGAAGAATCAAAATTCACATGAGAGTACAGTGAGGAGAGGGAACATGAACATAGAAACCATCTATGTGAACCTTACAGATGCTCTAGCTATAGGAATACATGTTATGGGCCTATAAATATCTCTGGACAACATAGCTTCGTGGAGCAGGCTAGTATTTTAACCCCTTTTTTTGTTCCTCATCGTTATATATTTATTTTGTATTTTGTGTATTTATATATATATTCGATTGTATGTTGTTTTGCAGTTGTTGCATCCCAGAAGCAAACCCTCTACACCTATGGATGCATCAGTGCCTATCCCCACCACTAATGCAACAATAGAGGCAGCATGTTCATTGGGTGCACTGTACACATAGGTATGTATCACATTTGATAGATTCAACATAGTCATTTCTTTATTTTATGACATCCTCAAATTTTTTATATTCTCTCTTGTTTATATAAGATTTGGCACTAGGTGATGCCAGGGATTGTCCATCTGGGATGGAAAAGTCACCAGTGTCACACGTATCAAGTGTAAATTTAAATATCATATAATTCTCAAAATGTTTGTGTTTATGTTTTTGAATTTTAGTATTTTGTACTAATAGTTCAATTTTATTCATATGTATGCACGATGTTGATATATTTGTTAGGTATATTACTATTGCACCCCCTGGGAATGTGTGCATTGCTTCTAGGTTTCCTTTTTCTAGGCATAGGGTGATGGAATCTCTTGTACAACCTGTGAGGGTCCATCACAACCCACCTTTCTACCACCCACCCCCACCACCACTTTCGGCCCCATCGATAAAGACTAGCACAATAGGGGTTGTATCAGAGCAGGTTGTACAACCTAGTGCTCCATCTTTCGGTGAATCTCCATTGATGCCTGAGATATTCACGGTGATATAATGCATTGATTATAATTTTTCATGTTTCATGAATTTGTTTTTATCCATATTGGTTTAATTTTCTTGATTTGATCCTTATAACTGATGCAGGGTGGCATTACATAAAGATTGGGGTCACGAAGGAGGGTAACACCCTCACGATTGATAGTTTCATATGCTTTGAGTTGTCTTAGGTTAAATTACAAAGTATGAATTTGTGTGTCTATTAGTTCATTGATGAAAAAAACTTATAACATTGTTTATTGTTTGTGCAGTCTCTAGAGCGTCAAAGCACGCCCAGGCCTAGAACCTCTCGAGGTGCATCCTCAAGCAAGAGAAGAAAAATAGATTTCCAGGATGCTCTTGAGGGTGGTGAGGGTGGCATTGGCAAATGATTGACCAACTACTTCCATATCGTATCTATTCTATGATATAAATGTTTTTTTATGTTAGGGAACTTATATACTGGGCACGAGTTGCCATTTTGTAAAAAATATACAATTTAGACGATGTTGAGTATATATATATATTCCATGGCATGCGTTTTATGAATCTCATTGTTTCTACATTTGATTTTTATGAATATATGAATTTCAAAGTGTTTGAATTCCGAACTGTATGAACTGTATGTGTATTAATCCCTTGATATGTTTCTATTTAGCAATTATAAATAATTTCATTACACATTAAGGAATAGATTATGGGAACACACATTTGAGATCAATGTTATTTTCTAGGGCACACACAATATTCACCTCTAGTTATGCATGACATATATAAAATCATTTGATTTATGTGTAACCCTTCATAAATGCTAAAAAGACTAGTGAAAGACTCATTAATGAAAATGTTTGTTGAGATATGCTAAAAAGACTAGTGAAAGACTCATTAATGAAAATGTTTGTTGAGATGGTGTAGTGGGTATTTGTAAATTTTGTTCAAACCATCAATTATTAATAACATTTATTCATTAATATATTCTACAAAAAATCTATATAGAAAGTAATGCTACCATAATTCTATCTAGAAAGTAATCCCTTACACATTTTCCTTTCTCCAACCTAATAGAAAATTAGCACATGTGAATGGGTAAATTATGTGTCTTTGATAAATAGATTGATGTAGATAAACTACTTTTATGTGGTTACATTTTAGTATAGAACATATTATAGATACTCAATGATTTGATATTCAAAATGTAAAACTTGAAAAAGATACTAATAAATTTCTAAATTTGATATCTATGATACAGTGTCATTACTTGTGCAATGTGTATATGGACTTGTTGATGATTGCAACTATTTCAACTTGTCTCTCTTACACTATATTGATTCTCAAGTAAGCCATCACTTTTACATAAAATGAATTGTGTATCATCCACGAGAGGGGCTCTATTTATAGTTAATTTTTAGGGTTTTATTTGTCTTAGGGTTTTAGTGGTAGCTGTCCTAGGGATTCTCAAGTATGCATACCATGGTATTGCAATGGTATGCATACCATGGTATGGAAACCATTGGTATTGTTGATGATTGCAACTATTTCAAGTTGTCTCTCTCACACTATCTTGATTCTCAAGTAAGCCATCACTTTTACATAAAATGAATTGTGTATCATCCATGAGAGGGACTCTATTTATATGTTATTTTTAGGGTTTTATTTGTCTTATGGTTTTAGTGGTAGTTGTCTTAGGGATTCTCAAGTATGCATACCATGGTATTTTAGTGGTAGTTGTCTTAGGGATTCTCAAGTATGCATACCATGGTATTGCAATGGTATGCATACCATTGGTATGCACACACAATATTTTCCTATATTTATGCATGGCATATATAAAATCATTTGATTTATGTGTAACCCTTCATAAATGATAAAAAGACTAGTGAAGGACTCATTAATGGAAACGTTTATTTATATTGTGTAGTGGGTATATGTAAATTTTGTTCAACCCATCAATTATTAATAACATTTATTAAGTAATTCTATGCTACCAAAATTCTTTCTAGAATGTAATGCTATCTAGAAAGTAATGCTACAAAAATTATATCTAGAAAGTAATTCCTTACACGGTTTCCTTCCTCCAACCTAATAGAAACTTAGCACATGTGAATGGGTAAATTTTTTGTCTCTGATAAAATGATTGATGTAAATAAACCACTTTTATGTGGTTGCATGCTAGTATAGTATATCTTATATATAATTAATGATGATATATTCAAAATTTAAAAATTGAAAAAGATACTAATGGATTTCCAAATTTTCTATCTATGATACAGTTTCATTACATGCACAATGTGTACAGTATCATCCACAAGATGGTATTCTCAAGTATGCATACCATTGCATACCATGGTATTGAAATTGTATGCATATCATGCTATGTATATCAATGGTATTGCAATGTTATGCATACCATGGTATCACAATGGTATGCATACCATTTATAGGTTATTTTTAGGGTTTAAGTTGTCTTAGGATTTTAGTGGAAGTTGTCGTAGGGATTATCAAGTATGCATACCATTGTTTTTCCATTGGTATGCATACCCTGGTATTGCAATGGTATGCATACGATGGTATCGCAATGGTATGCATACCATTGCAGAACATTGGTATGCATACCATTGCACACTATGGTATTTCAATGGTATGCATACCATGGTATCACAATGGTATGCATACCATTGCATACCATTTATAGGTTATTTTTAGGGTTTTAGATGTCTTAGGGTTTTACTGGTAGTTGTCTTAGGGACTCTCAAGTATGGAATACCATTGGTATGCATACCATTTCATACCATTGCATACCATTGGTATTCATAAAATGGTATTGCAATGGTATGCATACCATTTATAGGTTATTTTTAGTGTTTTAGTTGTTTAGGGTTTTAGTGGTAGTTGTCTCAGGGATTCTCAGGTATGGAATAGCATTGGTATCCATACCATTGCAATACCATGGTATTGAAATGGTATGCATATCATGGTATTGTAATGGTATGCATACCAATGGTATCCCTACCATGGTATTGAAATGGTATGCATACCATGGTATTGCAATGGTATTTCAATGGTATGCATACCATGGTATTTCAATTGTATGAAGTAGAATAGGCCCAAGGCTTTTCGATTTTATCTTCGCTGGATTGAATGAAATATGAAAAGGTGATTGTCCATGTACTTGATTTTGGACTTTCTAATTGTTTTTCCTTTCATTGAAACTTATCTCAAGAGACAAGTGTTGTATACTCCATTGATACCCTTCAGGGTCCCCGAGGTAGAGGAAAAGGATGAATGATGGAATTTGATGAATAAATTGGAATTTCCCATTCTCCTTAGCTGCAACGCCTAGTTTTGTTTGAGAATAAAGAAAAGGAATTTCACTATCTCACACACAGTTGGAAAGTTGTATTCCTGATGCCTTAAGGAGAGAAAGAAATGGTTTTGTTTGTTGTACATTAGTTGTCCCTCTCTAGTTATAGTAAACCCTACGATCTAACTCTGGCGAATATGGTAGTTGTAAATTATTGTATGAGGAATTTGGAATAGTGGGCCATCAACTACTGAGTGCCTAATTAGATCATGTCACCAATGTTTTCAAATCTATGTGAACATTCATATACACACAGCTATATCGATAATAGTATTGTGGCGAGGATGAATTATTGTCGGGAGTGGGGTGGGTCCTAAATAATGGACAAGACGATAGACTAAAACAAAAAATTTATGAAGTTTTGTTCATGCTCTTCTTCAAAAATTCCATTCACTGATAGATAATCAGAGCGAAGAAGAGTTGCGGAGCATGCGATGTCCAATTCTGAAACTTAATCATTGGAGAAAAATATTTAAGCATAATCCCTCTTAACAACAACACAAACTTTTATATTTTCACCTAAAATTAATGTGGTTTATAAAATTTTATAAATTGGGTTAGTATACTTATTGAAAAGTTGGTTATAAAGCTTTTATAGATTGGGTTACATTTTTCACCACGAAAAAATTCCTTTATATTAGAACAATATAAAAAGTGTCCTTCAGTACATAAAAACAAGATGAGTTCAACAACTTCCTAAAACTAGATTCCCATATTTCAAGAAAAATAGAAATAATTTGACAACCTTTCAACACCAAAAACATAAACAACAACTACTCACCAAAACAACAATGAAAAAGAAACAAGAAAAAATAGAAAATGTCTAAGTTCCTTTCAGGTACCAAGGAACCATCCACTATCTGAATATAGAAAATCCCGCCTTCCATAAGATCCAGCGCCTGATTTGACAGCATATCCTCTTTATGATTAAATTCTTTATAGAAATGGTTGAACTTGATATATGAAAATTATGAAATCAGATGATGAATCCATTTCTTCGAACAAAGAAAACCTATCACATGAATCTCTCTTCAATGATTCAACCATTCTATAATAGTATTTGAATATCCCATGACCTTCAAATGATAAATATTTAATTTGATCGCCATTAATAGAAGATCCCATACTCCCAACAGTTCTCTACGAGTATTTGTGCCAACACCACAATTGAACCTCGAATGGTAGATGATCGACCCATTTAATTTAATCACACCACTAATTCCACACTTCGAATTCCAATGTTGTGACAATCCATCAAACCATCTAGTGGGAATATCCATCAAAAAACTAGGAGGATTGTTTTTTCTTTCTTTATATCCCTTAACAACCTGAAATTATTAAAGAAAAGACAACACCTAAAAACATACAACTCTAATAGAGAATTTCATTCCCTCAAATATCAATGTGTTCATGTGTAACCATATCTGCCAACAAATAAAACACGTCAGTACTTTAAATCGAGGAAGACGTTGCATCCAAACTCTGAAACAACTGTCCAGTTGTTGCAAATTCCAATCACACCTCAACTTAAGGTGTGATAACACTTCTTTCCAAACCCACTGAACAAATCGGTGTTGTACCATTAAATGGTAGACAGATTCACCTCCCTGGAGACAAAACATACATATACTATGGTATTCCAGATATAAAATAGTATGCAGAAAAAAAATATTTTAGCATAGAAATGACAGAGAAATAACAATATAATTAGAACAATACCAGAATAATACTAGAATAACACTAGAAAGAGAACCTTGATTAATGATAGCCAGAATAATACTAGAATAACACTAGAAAGAGAACCTTGATTAATGATAGAAATGTTCACTTGCCTCTTAGAGGGGGAAACCTAGATCAGAGAATATCTCTATTACAATAATCTCCAATATAATATCTCTCATACCCTTTATTCCTATTTATATTAAATCTATCTATCCAAAAAAACAATCTAGGGAAGATCCTTCTAGAAGAGGAAGCTTCTATTAGGTCCTCTTACATTTGACTTATTCCTCCTTATTTCTAGGCCTTATTAATATTGTCCTTATTAAATGGAATTATATTATTCTACCTATGTGAGGAGTTAGGGAAGATAGATCTCTAACATGCCCTCCCCCTTGAACAACAACCTTGTCCTCAAGGCTTAAGATGAGGAAATTGTTGTAAAATGGTGGTCGGTTCTCATGTGGAATCTTCTCTATTTGTATATTTCCATTGGAATAAAACTTCCTTGATGGTGCGCTAATGGAGATGATGCTCTCACTAGGCCAAGTCTTCTTGCAGATGAAACCATATGGAACCTTCTTCATCTAACTCAGGGAAATTAGTTTTAGTTTGGCACTTACTTCCAATCACATTATTTAAGTAGGAAAAAGGAAAAACACGATGGAGCTTTGACTGACTGGGTAAATCTAACTAATAGGCCACCAATCCCACACACTTGAGCACTGTATAAGGACCATAAAATTTGGGCAAAAATTTCTAACAATGTTTAACTTTGAGTGAAGTCTTCTTATAAGGTTGTAGTGAAAGAAAAATCTGGTCCCCTTCAACAAAATGCCATTTGGAATGACCTTGATATTCTTCTTTCTTCTTGTGATTCTGAGCCATGAGCAAATTATCTTTAAGGGAAATAAGAATAGCCTCTTGAACAGTAAGAATTTTTTCAACCTACTGAACCTTCGAGACCCCTGACATATATGAGAGAACCAATGGGGGATTTTGGCCATAGACTACTTCAAAATAAGTCATGCGAGTAGTTGTATGGTAATATGTGTTGTAAAACCATTCAACTAGGGGTAACCATTGAGCTCACATAGTTTTCCTCTCAGATACAAAACACCTCAATGATGTTTCCAAAAACTTGTTGACAAATTCAGTCTGGCCATCCATCTGGGGCTGATAGGCAATGCTAAGATGCGATTGGGTGACCTGTAGTTTGAAACATTCTTGCCAAAAATTGATGGTGAAAGTGGGGTCTATGTAAGAGATAATAGAATTAGGCATGCCATGAAGCTTGAAGATATTATCCATGAATGTTTGAGCTACTATGGTAGTTGTGAATGGGTGTTGAAGAGAACCAAAATGAGCATATTTGGAGAGACTATATATGACCACCATGATGACTAACTTATTTCTTGATTTAGGTAATCCCATAATGAAATCCATAGAAATATATCACCAAATAGCAGGGGGAATCAAAAGAGGTTGGAGTGTGCCTAGAGCTTTGACAACTTCTCCTTTGTTGCATTGAAATACCTCACATTTAACCATAAAGATGTGGATGCCATGTTTCATACCATCTGAGAAAAAATAATATTTGACCCATTCATAGGTTTTTTTAAACCCTAAATGACTGACTATGGGTGAGGCATGAACTTCAAATAGCACTATGGATTTAATTTGATATTTATTGCATAAATACAAAAAACCTTTGTATCAAATCTCTTCATTGTGCCAAGAGTACCCTGGAGAAACTGAAGAATTGTATTGCAATTGGTGGAGCATGTGATACATTTTGGTCTCTTGCAACCATTCCTGATGAACAACTTGGAGCCAACTGGTACAATGAAGGAGAGGGAGAATAGGGACCCATCTTTTTCAAATTTCCAGGAAAAAGCATCGGCCACGAAATTTTCCTTTCCCTTCCTTTAAATGATCTCATAATCATAACCAAATGTATTGGTCACCCATTTTTGTTGCGTCGGGGATGAAATTTGTTGTTCCAGGAAATACTTGAGACTTTGATGATCAGTTTTTATTTGAAATCACTGACCCAATAAATAAGGACGCGAGAGATCCACAACATGCATAATAGTTAACATTTCCTTTTCATAAATCGATTGGCCCAAATGTCACTTGGAAAGTTGATTGCTATTTTAGGCCAAAGGCGTTCCATCTTACACGAGGAAAGATCCAATTCCTTTCTCGGAAGAATCACATTCCAATATGAATGTCTTTGTGAAGTCTGGAAGTGCTAGGATAGTGGTCGAGCACATAGAATCTTTCAAGGGTGGGAAGGCATGATCTGCAGTTGAAGTCGAAGTGAAAGCATTCTTTTTAAGGAGAGAAATGAGAGGATATGCAATTTTTCCATAATTCCAAACAAACTTCCTATAATAGCTAGTTAAACCCAAAAAGCCACAAATTCTCTTAAGAGTTTTAGGCTGAGGCCAATCTCGCATAGATTCAATTTTACTAGGATCCACTCAAACACCATCCTTGCCAAAAATATGATCCAAGTATTCCACTTCTGAGGCACTAAAGGAACATTTATATTGTTTGAGAAAATGTTGGTGCTTATTTATTAAATGGATAACTTGACTCACATGGGAGAGATGGGATGCCTAATTTTTACTATAGATGAGAATATCATCAAAGAAAACTAAGACAAAATGATGAAGAAAAGGAAGAAACACATGATTCATAAGACTTTGGAAATTGGAAGGAGCATTACACAATCCAAAGGGAATTACTAGGAATTCATAATGACCCTCATAAATGTGAGATACAATTTTGGGAATGTCTTTGTCTTTCATATGGATCTGGTGGAAGCCAGAACATATATCTAGTTTGGTGAAGTACTGAGCACCACTCAATTCATCCAAGAGGTCATCAATACCATGAATGGTGAATTTGTCTTTGATTGTGAGTTTGTTGAGGGTGTGGAAATTAGGAAACATGCAACAAGTACCTTATTTCTTGAGTACCATGACCACAGGGGAAGAATAGGGGTTAGTACTGGGACATATAACACCAACTTCTAGTAATTCATGAACAATTTTCTCAATTTCATTCTTCTAGGAAAATGTATGATGATAAGGCTGAACATTCGGAGGAAGAATGCCTGGGATGAGAGGGACGGGATGATCATGGAATCCATGGGAAGGGGGAAGTTCTTTGGGAGTGGTGAAAACAACTTGGTGGTGGGAAATGATAGATTGGAGTTCGGGATGCATAGAAGGTGTCTCAACAACATGAATGGAGTGGAGTTGGGGTATAATGACCGAATTATATTTTTTGAGGAGATTTTCCATACGATGGGAACTGATGATCTGAGGGGAACCTGTTGTGATTCCTTGTAACATATATTGTTGTCCCTCCTATTGGAATTGAATGGTTAAATCCTTAAAATCCATGAGAATTGGGCCTAGAGTGCATAACAATTTGGTACCAAGAACAATGTCACAACCGCCCATGTCTATAGAAAACATATGGGATTTCAGGTGATACTAACTAATTTGGAGTCACACATTTTCAAATCTTCCCCCACATTTTATGGAACCACCATTGGAAATCATGATTTCAAAATTAATTGATGGAACAGATGTAACAATTGTTTCTTGGGCAATGCAGTGATGAATAAAATTATCGGTTCTACCACTATCCACAAGGATGATGACTTTAATATTTTTTATGTAGCCAATTAATTTGAGAGTCTGGGAGCAAAGAAGCTAGTCAGGGTATTACATGAAATCACTGAGTCAATGTTTGGTGGATCAGAGGGTGGGGTTATATCAGATGGCTGTGGTAGTTCCTCCATGAGATAAAAAACAACATCTTATTCAAAAATATTATCATTCACAGCCATAAAAATCTTTTGTTACTTACACTTGTCCCTGGGAAAATATTTTTCATCACACTTATAAAAAATACCCTTGAGTTGACGTAAAACCATTTCATCCATGGTTAATTTATGTATCTTGAGGGGAGTTGTAGGAAGGGCATAATTGGTGAGCTTAGGGCGAGGAGGAAAGGAGGGTTTGCAAGTCTGGGAGGATACCATATGTTTTGCTTCCTTGGCTCATTGGGTAGCTTCCAACCAAGTCTGGGGGTGTGCCATGAGAACATGGGCATGAATTTCATATTTGAGGACATTGATAAATCATTCCCTAAAGAAAGCATCTAACATGTCCTCTGTTCTGAAAGCCAAGTGCTTAAATGTGGAAATAAAGTTTTCCATTTTCCCAGACTGCTTTAACTTGGTAAAATGACCTAAATGGTGGGTGTCAGAGTCAAAGTGGTCAGAAAGTTCGACCAAAAATTGTGTCCAAGAAACATACCCTTGGCATGCCTTTTTTCACCATTTCCACCATTGCTATCATTCTGGATCCAAATGTATGACACCATAATGAAGCTTGGTTAAATCATCAATAATTCCATGCAAAGAGAAATAATGTTCCATTTGGGTGACCCAGCCTATAGGATCTGATCCATTAAATTTTTTCACCTCAATTCTAGGAGGGCAGAGGTCTCGAGAAAAGTGAGTATTATGAGAACCTTGGTAATGGGAAGAGTCATGGTCATACTGATAAGATGGTTGTTCAAAAGAGGAAGGGTTTTGGGAATGGCCCAAGAAGTGTTCTTTGAGGTCTTTGAGGCCTTTGAGGTCTTTGATGTGGGAACATTATTCCTTGAGGATATCAATAGATTAATTGATTGAGCAAAGGTTGGAACTGATAGTCTTGATGTCTTCCTTGTTTTGGTGGGTGTCAGCAATCAAGGCATTGAGTTCTTGGACTCGTGTGGTAGTCATTTGGACAAATGAGCAGGAAAATGGTATAGGGAAAACAAAATGGGTCTGGAGGGGTGGGTTGGACCACAGATAAGAAGGGTGTCAAATTATAGGTACCACTACGATTAGGGAAAAAGAGGGATCCAAAGGGATAGGAGCCAAATAAGGGTATCAGAGACAGGTCGGGTCCACAAAAAAAATTGTGTTAAAAATGATAGGTATCACTAGAATCGAGGAAAAGAGAGGAACCTAGTGGGATAGGTCCCAAATAAGTGTCAACGGGACCACTATACTCATTTTGTTTAGCTCCTGTGGAGTTATACTATGGCCTAAATAATACTGCAATGACGAAATTCCCAAATGCTTAACAAGAAGAGATGTGTAGTAATTTCGCAACCAAAATGTAGAAGGCATATTTGCGCGGCAATAGATCTTGTTTGTTATGTTTTTTGTTTCCATCCCCAGGGGTAGGATATCCAGAGTTTCTATAGACACGGGTTTTCTCTGTGCTATAGATCTTTGATATACGTGTGGGGTCCAACAATAGTACTCGTCCCAATATCTCAAGGAACCAACTAAGGATGCTAGATCATGCCCTTATCCGTACTACCCGACTACCCAGGTACTAGAGAGTATCTTCCCGAGTGTTGTTCTCGGTGGCACTATAGCAGTCAAGAAGTTGATCGATTTATCTATGGATGGCTTCATGAGATCTAGGTCGATCTGTATACAGGTGTTGTCTTATGCACTACCACTTGAAGGGGTACCAACAGGGGTTACAAGGGTGGCCAA
>CBVK0100189432.1:0-13934 GCA_900067695.1 Picea abies | reverse complement strand
CAACTTCCTAAGGCCATAACTCTCAAACTGTGAGGAGTTATGTGACGTTCCACATACCAAAAGAAATGGCATGACATGTACTATCTATCTAGAATAGTATTACCTAAAAATAGATTCAAAACTCATACCATTATATATCAAACAAACTTGGGTCCATTACCCAAACCTTTGTGCTACCGGAATTCACTACCAGACTTTCTTCAAGGGTTGAAATCAATGACAACCAACCCAATTAATCAACAAGAACATGGAAAATCCTGGTTATGGAAGCAAGTGTGGAAGCTTCACCCCCCTAAAAAGACCCATATTATCCTTTGGTTGGCTCCAAATAACAAATTTTTGACCTAGAATATGCCTTTTATGTCGAGTAGCTAATGAGTCATCTTTTCATATGTTGGTGAAATGCCCATTTGCCCAAGAAGTTTGGAATATTTATGAATCAATTACTAGTTTGGAATGTTTGGCTTGATAGAAGGTTGTCTAAGAGCCTGGTATGAAAATTATGAGCTCAAGGAATTTCGAGCATTTCCATGTGGAATTTGTTGGGGCATTTGGATAATAAGGAATTATGTATTTTTTTAAGGAAAGTTTACTCAGTCGATCCAAATTCACCAAGTCAATGCTATGGCTTCTTCAAATAGATTGATGCCTATTCATAAGCTCGTCCATTAAATTGGAAGGTTGGATATTGACAAATTCTCCATATGGTTTTTTTTTTTATGGAGCTTGGAACATAGGGCTAATATTTGTAGTATAGGTAGAGTTCTCTTTATATTATATTCTCATTTCTTTTTCATTATAGGGAAAATGGGGGTTGGGTCAAATAATTTAGTAGAGCTCTTGGCTCTAAAATCCCTTATGTATTGTTCTTTGGAGGAAAAATTATTGAATCTTCATGTTTATGGTACTCATTTGTGGTCATTAAATGGATGAGAAATGAGGCTCAAATTCATGATATCCATATAGAACTAGTGGGGATCCACCTAAAGGAAATAGCCCAATGTTTTGATGGTATATATTTTTTCTCATATTTTTAGTGAATTCAACCACAAAGCTAATTGTTTATCCAAGGAGGTTGTTCTCTTATATCAAGGTTATTTTTTCATAAAGGAAGTCAAGGATGGAGTATCCTATTTCTCTCTCCCATTTTTATAGCCCTCCCCCCCCATTCTTGGATTTCTTGATGGTGGAAACTTAAACCAACTAGTTCTTTAGGATTTATATGCTCACTCTGTCTTTTTTGATGTTATAATGGGGCTCAATTTGGAAATTTTTATCAAGACTAAGGTAGACCTATAATCAATATTTGTTGAGCTAGAACCCTTTTTGAAAACTACAATGTTTCATCTATGGAAATCTTCTTCTATGGATGTTTCCATCCTACAATGTAAGAAGGTAGATATGAATATTTTTTGAAGGTATTCTGGGTCCTTTGGATTCGTTTTTGTTGGTGGCATCTTCAAGATGGATGAGAAATGTAATTTTCATTATGATATAACAAAATAACAATTTTTTGTTTAATTTGTGTGAAAAAGGTTGTTGCTCCCTCTTAAGTATGATACATGCAAGAGGATTTCAAGTGAAAATTAGACTTGAGTATAACATTACAACCTTGATAAGTTTCTTGGTATGATAGATATGAACTTTGGCAACTTGTGTTAAAGATGAAGTGTGAATATTACTTGTATCAGGAACAAATGATAATTGAGGTAGACCCATAATCAATATTTGGTGAGACATAACCTTTTTTGTAATGTTTCCGTTTTGGAAATCCTCTTGTTTTGGATGCCATTGTCCTACAATGTAAGAAGGTAAATGTGATTATTTTACCAAGGCATTCCAAATCTTTTGGCCTCTTTTTTGTTGGTGCTGGCTTAAAGACACATGAGAAAATTATTTTTCATTCTACTGTAGTAAAAATTACATTTTTGTTTTAGCGATGGAAAGTAAAGTTTGTTCTTCCCTCTTAATTGTGTTGCATGCAAGAGGATTTCAAGTGAAGATTAGCCTCGAGTATGACATTGTAACCTTGAAAAATTTCCTGGTATGCTATACATGAATTTTAGCTACCTATGTTAAAGTTGGAATGTGAATGTTACCTATAGCAGGCTCATATCATAATTTTTTTCTCTTTGTAGACTCATGCAAGTTTCATGGTAAATCCTATTAGTACTACTCTCTAAAGCATGGAAGGATATTGATTGAGTATTGATAATTTGAATTTGAAAGTAATATGCTATTGAGGTTTGATGATTATTGCTTCCTGAAAAGTTTTTGACTCAACCCTAACCCAACCTACCTTTTCCATTATCTTACCTACGAGCCCAATAGCTCATGAAAACCCAACCTACCTTTTCCATTATCTTACCTACGAGCCCAATAGCTCATGAAATTCCTTAACCACTTAATCTCTTGCATACATGCATGTTTGTGGGATGAAATTATGGTCTATTTAATTAGTTGATTTAGTTGTTTACATGTTGATATCAACATTTGCAAGGTGTTTTGGCCCTACCAACCATTGATGGATGACCCACAATTAAGTCATTGAATGAGCTTTGTGAGTGGACCCTAGTCTCAACTAATGATGGGACTGCGACTTGAATTAACAAATTCATCTATGAGGAAATCTATCATAAGATGTCCCTACCATGTGAAATATTGTAGTTGAGGCATGGGGATTTTGATCCATTTTAATTGATACATTAACAATAGTGCATATTTTGAACAATTGTGTGGTACAATTTAATGGATTTAATGTATATGTTTGATGAAGACTACAACCTTTTGATTGATGCAACAATTAGATGATAGTTGAAAATTGAATTTCTCTCTCTCTTTAGATGTGTGTGTGTGTGATGGGTGAAAATGTCCATTTATATGTTCACAATATGAAAATTTGAAATAAAGATAATGAGATAATGAAGGATGGTGAAAATAATTTTTTTTTGTAACTATAGACTTAAGGAAAAGTGCACAATATTGAGTTGAACCCTTAGTCATCCAAACAACCTAACTTCTTTGACCTAGTTGTCCTTTGAAATTCCTACTTCTAAATTTAAAAAGGAAAAAATGTTGTGTGAATTAAGTTATGAAGAAAAACCAAGGGGTAGAGGTGATTATTCACTTGCCCACTTGACCTTCTTTAATGAAGGAGGAGGAACTATCTCAATGGGGAAGGAGGAAAGAGAGAAATTATAACTTTGTTCTATTAATACATAACATCTAAGTCCATTTTCTCAGTCCTTCGATAGCTTAACAATGCTTGGAATGGCTAGTTGGACTACAATCTAAGGTCCAACACTAGGGTGAAAGCATAGTTGTTTTCCCGTGGAAGTAAATTCTATTTATTTTCTTCAAGAATGTATTTCTCTAGAAAGGTCTATATGACTAACACTGCCACAAATGTAGATACCCTTCAAATAATCTAGGAGTGGGGCTAGTACAATCTCTGCGTTGTATGGGGCTTCTTCTTGTTTGGATTTAAATTGGTGTGAACACTATATGGTCTCATAAACATCCTAGTTATAGGAATCCATGTCGATTGTTGGGACTATTTGGAACTTGATCAGTTATGAATAATATCTATTGGGCTCACTTGCACTTATTTGTCTCTGTGTATTTTATTCACTTTACAACTTTTCTTGTTTCATCTTGCAAGAAATTTTGAATTTATTTATTTTGTACATATGCATGTTGTATTTAGTGATTATAATCAATTATCCCACATTCATGGTTTGCATATTTTAAAGTTCATTTGTATAATTTTAATTAATGTATATTTTGATTCAATTTTATTTTGTACTTAGGGCTCACTACCTTATGTTTGAAATCTTATTTCTACATTTCCAATAGTGTCTTAGCTCCAATTACTAATGTTGTAGCTATTGTTTTAACTAACTGATAGTTTATGAAACTTTTATTTATAATAATTAGTTGTTTTTAATGCATTAGAGTTTAATTTTCATACCTTTTTAGAACTAGGCGTGTATTCTAAATATACATTTCAATTACTAACATAAGACACAGTTTAAATTTTACACGAACATAATTGGAGGATTGGTGCCCTTAAGGGGAAAGACTCCATTGAATTTTTTAACTCATAAAGATAATTCCATAGTTAATAGGTATAGGGATTTAATAAAACCATGGGTTTCCATCCCCACTTTTCCCATTGAGATCCCCACAAGGATGTTATCAAGTGGTGTTCTAGAATTCCATTTCAAGCATCAACAAATATTGCATTGTGATAAAAACAATCCACCACAATTGTGAAATTATAGCCCATAATGTATTCATAAATGTAGTGCAATAGTATAGAATTCATTCACCTTCATGATACCCAAAATCTCATGTACTGTATAGCATTTTCCCTTCAATGAGTAAGAATGACAATAAATGAGTAAGAGAGTGAGGGGCATATATTGTATTGTTTTAACATTAAACACACAACTAATGTGTATTCATATGGTATTTGGCATGGGGGTTTGCCAAGGTAGTGTCATAATACCAACCACGATAAATAGCACCGGACTAACATAGAGGTTAATTATCTATGTGTGGGGTGCCTTTTAAAACTAATATGGTCCAATTTCCATTACAAAAAACTTCATTAATTATGTTAATCCCTTTAGGTGAGGCCATGAGTTTTCATGATTCCTTAGCCTTACTCTTTTATTCACTGTACCATTGGAACTCAATCTAAAATTAGTGCCTTGTCTAGTGGGTTACAGAGTTGTAACAAAACAAAATAAATGTCTACAAAGCAGACTTAGGGAATAATAACACTTTTTTAAATGAAACCTTAATCTACTACATATAACACCTTTTCTCGTCCATAATTTTAGAAGAGGGAGAATAAGAGAGGAAGAGGGGGAGGAGGGAGAAGGAGAATAGAGGAAAAGGAAAAAGAGAAAGAGGGAGGAGGGGGTTATCTAACTATAATTTACATGAATTTGTTATAGGTGTGGACCTCTTCTCCTAAGAGGTGGGGAAATATATATGGATCTTATGAAAATAGAGTGTCCTTTTGTGAGTATCTATGTGCTCAATAATTTCTAAATCAAGGGAACATAATCCTAGGAGGAAATTTAAATTTCACTTTAATTAGAGAGAAGATTTGGAGGAATGTAGCACACTCAGATCCACTCTCTCTAATATTTTTTCAAAATCAAAATTGAAGATGTAGGGTTGTGTTATCACCTAAAAATTGCTCATGGAGCTATATGGGTTATCATTGGGATCATCATCAACATAGCATAGTATAATGCTACATCAAGACAATAATACACAATTTCAACAAAGAACACAAAACTATACAAGGTGGGTTTTCATGCGTTCATGTGACTTAACCATTTGATTTTTGCACGCCCGATCATTTGATAGCCACTCAAGTATGCATGATGTGAAATCTCAACCACCTTCATTGCATTGAATGTAGCAAATCCCATAATGAGTACTATGGGAAGGATGCACTAGGAGCATCAATATCCATCCACATTGAAGGCTAAGTCCTATGATGGTTTCACATCTACTCAACATGGAAGACCAAAATTTAAATGTGGACCATTCCCACTTGAAAACAAGTTTAAAAATCACGAGTCTTGGATATAAAATGAAGCATGGGTGTGCATTTTAAATAAGGAAGACATTGCAATGTTGTGTTGCTTGGATGATTCTTGAGATCCTATTTCTTAAGCTATCATCTTGTGCAACCATAGTGACAAGATTGTGTTTGGCCTCTTCCATTAAAGATCCCAAGCACACTTCTTTATTGTATTAGAGGGAGAAATTTCCATTGTAGAAGAGAAGAACCCCCCACAAAGGAGAGTGGAATATCTCACAAGCTTAAGCCATCCTCTAATGGTGCAACAACAAAGCTCTCTCCATTGGTATACATATCATTACTTCTCTTTTTACTTCTTGGAGAAATTTTCGTGGTTTCTATTTATTTCTTTTCTTATTATTTATGCTTTGCGATGGTGTTTATGTTTTTGGACTAACACTCTAACAATATCTTGTTACATAGCTTGCAACCTTGCTATATAAAGGAACATTTAGTTCATCCAAGTGGTCAAAAAGCCTAAACAAATTGGAAACTCCATGTTGATGTTTAGATTGGTCAAAATCCAAACAAGAACCTCACAATAATAAAATCCCCCGGCATTTTTATAGAGGTGGTACTACTCTGTTATAATTTGAAATATGTAGCTTGATGTTCTTGGATTGGGCTATCAAATGGGAGAATACTAAACAACAAACCCCAAATATTTATTGCTTTAGTTTGCAGATAAAATGGTTCTAGATAAACAAATTTCTCCTTGAATGCAACATTTTCTTGGAAATGGACCAAGCATATTATTTAACCATAAAAGATGAAGAAAGGATTCCATATAAAAATAAATATATGCTCAACTTCATTATAACATCCCTCTAAAACACATGCAAGATCAATATGCATCCATATTTTCTCAAGAAAAAAATTAAATGGTATTGATCATTTCAGAGAACTTTAAATGAGTATTGCATTCAAAACTAAAAAAGAATTTGATAGGCACACTTCAAAATTCTCACACTTAGAAATCCCAATATTTGAGAAATCATTAAATTTATACCGCAGAGTAGTTCTCTTTGAAGTTTATTACATGAAATATAATTCTCATTACAAATAATTCAATAAACCAATTGACTAGTGCTTCATAAATAAAGCTTTTCAAATGCAAGAACTAAGCCTCCATGAATCATTTAGACAATCCAAACTTACATTTATTAGTCACACATATCGTTCTAAAATACTCCATGATATTTTTAGGAAGATACTTTGAAGAACAAAAGGAAATAACACTAAAAAAATCATCCTTTTGCTTAGTTCAGAAATACAAGCATAAAGCCTTAATAAAAATAGTGTAGAAGAGGGAGAAGAAGAAGGAAAATGGAGATCTTTATTTTCTGATCAGAGACTTGGCTGCATACTAATGTATGAACCTTTTCTATTATGATATTCTAACCCTTTCTTTGATGGTGCTCTCTTCTTTTAAAACTGCTCTCAATGCTTTCTTGAAGCAGTTCGGGTTTCTTGTTCTTCTAGAAGTTTCCACATGCTTCTTTTTGGAATTAATGCTTTATTAAATTCTCATGAATGAATTTAGGTCATTGAAATTTGTGCTTCCAATGGGACCCACTTAATCCTTTCATAAAAGTTATTTAATAAACTTTTATTTCAAACTTTAAAACTAATTACTTGAAAAAAGTGGTTTGTGTTTTAATTTTTTGAGCATGATAGTTGATTTCTCAGCCATGGAAACCAATCTAGAAATATTCATCATCATCCCACATTTCTAATCAGGACCCTTGAGTGAAATTTTGAGTTAGGGATCTAAAATTATAGCCTCTGGGAGTCGAGGTTCCAAACATATTTCTTAGCAAGTCATGAAAAATAGTTGACTGACATTTTAATTTTTGGAGAAATTATGGCCAAATCGAACCATTTAAACCTATCCCATTGTCTTCCTTGTCGAATTAAATTTCCAACGAGGTATAGTTTTCCCTAAATGGACACTTGGATCTTGAGTTATGAACTTCTGAAGGTCGCTACTCAACATGTATCGATCTGGTTCATAGCTCAATCTTAGCCTTTGATTTAATTTCACCATTTTTAGTCCCACATGCATTGTGGTGGATGAAGAATCAATGTTTATAATGTAAATTCCTTTCATATAATTAATGTTAAACAAAGGAGATTATGGAGGTCTTAGTGTAGCTCTTCATGCCTTAGAAAAATACATATCTTGGTAATATTTTGGTCTCCCAGTCAAACTATGAATGTACAACAAGTCACATCCAATCACCACCTAGTCACCTACCACATGTCACTTGGAGACGTGCCCATAAAACTTAGGACAAGAGAAATAATATTAAAATAATATGAGGACTTCACGGAGTTACATGAATGCAGAGATAGGTAAGGGTCTTAAGAATGAATCTGTTAGATGGATCAAAGGTATGGTAAGAGTCTTAAGAATCACCACAGAGCACGATAAGACTTAATAAGGTGAATGTAGAGGTGGGTAAGGTGGTAATTAAAGGTAACATAGGTTGTGAAAATGTTTAAGTATAAAGACTATAGAATATAGTATAATAATGTAAAGGTGTTAATTAATGGTAAAAGAGGTCGTGAAAATGTTTAAGTATAAAGACTATAAAATATAATAGAAGAATGGATCGGTCGGATGGATCAGAGGTATGGTAAGAGTCTTAAGAATCACTGTAGAGTGCGGTAAGACTTAGTAAGAAGAGTTGTAAAAATTCTAAATATTGAGAAGTGAGGATCATGATCGGGAGGAGGGGTAAGAGGTAGTAAAAAGAGTTGTAAACAAAATTCTAAGTGTTGAGAAGTCGTAGGAGGATCAAGATCGGATGTAGGGGATATTATATGGAAGAGTGATCACCGACCCACAATAACTCATAAATTTGACTAAGTGTTGGAATAATTATGTGAGATATGAGAAGGAAATATGAAAAGAATTATGTAAAATATGGAAAACAAAAAGGGAAAAAGAAACATAAGAAAGGAAAATAGAAATTGGGAAATGGGAAAGAAAGGAAAAAAGTGGAAAATGAAAATAAATGGAAATGCAAAATAAAAATAAAATAAAATGGAAATATGAACATAGAAATTATTAAGTAATGAAAGGAGAGTAAGGAATGAAAGATAGAAAAATGGCTAAGTGTGGAATAAGGAGTATGGAGAGTAGAGTGGAAGAGGGAAAAATGATTAAGTATGGAGAGGAGAGTAAGAGAGAGAGGAGACTAAGGAATGAAAAGTATAAAAATGGCTAAGTATGAGAAGAGTAGGGAGAGAAGATTAAGGAATGAAAGGTAGAAAAATGGCTAAGTATGAGAAGTGAAGTGAGTAGGAGAGTAATGATAAAATGGATAAGGAAGAGATGAGAAGAAAAGCGAAGGGATAAGAGAGGAAAAATGGCTAAGTATGGAGATGGGGAGGAGATTGGAAAGTGTTAAAATGACTAAGTATGAGAAGAGAGGAGAAAGGAGAGGGAAATGTAAGATGAAAAATAATAAGTGTTGCACATAGAATAAGAGGAGAGGGGAAGGGATAAGAGTGGAAAACTAGCTAAGTATGGAGATGGGGAGGAGATTGGAAAGTGTTAAAATGACTAAGTATGAGAAGAGAGGACAAAGGAGAGGGAAATGTAAGCTGAAAAAGACTAAGTTTTTCACATGGAAGAAGAGGAGAGGGGAAGAGGGGCACAACACTTAGAAAATTTTTCATTCTTCGAAGTTCTTCTTGCAATCTCTCTATCGGACTTCTAGAAATAATTACGAGTATATTGGGCATACAGACTCATATTTTGACTCCACAAAATTCATGATGAAGCTGAGATTGAGCACTACACCATGAGATAATGAGCATGAACAAATTCCTTATTCTGATATCATTTTTTTTTAATTCCAAAGAGCGGAATATTGAGGTGACCAAATTTTCGATCAACACTCCATTTGGATTTCCAACCCATATTTCATCCTTCATAGGTTTATGGAGCCTCTCTTCTAACTTGGATTGTCTTGCAGGTCCTCAAACTTCCCTACCCACGACTTGAAAACAACTTTTCAACTTTTTATCCAATCACAATTCAACTTTCTTTTGCATATGAATTTGCGCGTATGTTTCTTTGAAACTTGCACAAGTTCTATAACTGTGTCATTATACTTGCAAGATCCACACATATGTCTACATACAAACTTGTGCAGATCACTCCATTTACAACTCTTTGCAAGATTTTCAATTTTAGTTTAGAGTTAGGTGATAGGATTTATTTTTCTACACTTTGTAAGCCTAAAATATCCAACTTAAAGTTCATTCTTGCATGGTAGTTAGTCAACCTAGATTGGTAGGAAGGTTAAAAAGAACCAAGTTTATTTTTCCTTACTACATGGATGGGTACTTGAACACATGAAATTTTAATTAGATCTTTTTAATCATTAATCTCCTTGCTCTTGGGACTAGATACAAATCTTTTCATCCTAGTATGCTATCTACCTCTCACTTTTGGGTGATCTTGGTAGATTAGAACGATTGAATAATTCTTCATCTCCCTTTCAATTAATTTTTTTTTAGGAATTTAATTAGTTGGAATAATGCAGACATACATGTGCATATATTCATTTTTGTTTTCATGTCAATTCTAGGGAGTTAAAAGAACAAAGGACCACAAATTGTCCACATTGTGTTTACAATCTAGGGAAGTTTCATTTTCCAAAGTTTTTGCAATGCAAACACTTAGGGAATTAAAGGTTGGAAGGAGAACAAATGTCCATATATTTACAATCTAAGACTAGTTTTATTTTCACGTAATTTCAAATTCCACAAGGTTGCAATTCCCATTTAGAGTTTAATTAGGGAAAAGTAATGGACCCCATGAAATCCACATGTTGCAATTTTACTCAGAAATATCTTCCACACATATCACTTGCACACATTTATTCACTCACACACAAAGGAATTGAAATTTCACCTCTATTGAGTATGCTCTTCTCCTTGTGCACAAAATTGACCTTGGAGAATTAGAAAAATTGAGGAGACTTGAAAATATCCTTCACCACACCCTTAAGAAAATGGATTGGTTCATGATCCCAATCTCAAAATTTAAAAAAGACAACTCTAAACAACCCACTAAAATCCTCCATCGTGAGGTCATGAAACAATATTTTAGTATAGGTTGGGATATCGGGGGTAGGAATCCAAATAACCCCCTCGTTATTGCTTTTCATTCGAAATTTAGAATTTATCCTAGGGTGCTTTAAATATTTCATCTCAAGTGTACTACACCAAGGTAGGAATATACCATGAAGGGGAAAAGTCTTAGGTCCAATTCTTCCTATGAGTCTAATTGAGCCACCCAACTCTTGTCAAGCTCTGACCCATGATTTTTTTTGAGGCTAAGAGTCCCCTGCCTGCACTTGAATGAGGTAATCTATTTTCCAAACTTAAGATTTCTGCAGAGGTGGCGATTACGGATTGCAATTGCACCTAGGTTATATTTTGAATTGCTATTGGGAAATGCCACCAATTTCTTCAGGACATGCCCCTAGTACCCCTCATTATAACTAATCCACTAACACCTTCACTAGTTCTCTTTTGGTGGGTTCACGCCCCATTTTCAAAACTATTGGAAATCCCAGTTACATTGTTGAGAGGAATGGAATTAATTTGTTAGGTCACATGTTTTTTTTCCACACCCTCATGTGAAATACTTGATCTTATAAAAACATTTATTAACCTGGACTAAGCTATCAACATCATTGCATGTATTTCACTCAATTGTTTTAGTTTAGTACTTTTCTCTGATTAGACCATTTTACTACATAAAAAAACATTGATTGTGATTTCCCACTCAAACACACATACTCACTCCAAGTATAGAACCATATGGGACCCTTTGTCACACCGACGTTATGAATACCAACAAGGCCTCCCACTAGTGTTGGGAGGTGTCCTTGGTGTTACTACTTCCCCAGTTCTACCTTCCCACCAACATTCACCTTTAAACATGAATTTACTTGGCTTAGTCCTACTTGGATAAACCTTGTTAGGTGAAATTGCAAAAAACAATCCACTTGGTGATCCTTCCTCATAAAAAAATGACCCCCATCAATCAGACAATCTAGTAGGTAATCCACAACAAAAATTTCCAACCACAAATGCGACCAATTTTCCATATATGGTTTCATTAAATCTTCTAGACTTAATGAAATTGAGAAATGATCCCATTGTACATGATGAAACTTGGTGCTCATTGATGACCAAACTTCCTTTAGACATTCCAAAGTTTGAGGGGAAATTAGGTGAATACCTGAGCAACCACATCATGACTTTCCACTTATGGTGTTAATCAACAAACATCACAAAATATTATAATTGCGCTTTTTCCAACATACCTTAACTAGACCATTCACCAAGTGGTACATTGAAGAAAAATTTAGTTCACATGGTACCTTCACATCCTTAGCGAACACATTCCTAACATTTTCCCAATTGATAGTTCACCATGACAGAAGCCAGGAAATACTCATCAACTTTCGAAAAACACTTCTGCACACATCGTGGATCATATTCGTGAATGTTATCGACGACGAAGTTTGAGCAATATTGAAGTTAGAGAAAAAATCTTCATGGATTGATTTTTAAAATATCTCTTGGCTTTTATTGTTAAATATGTGGCTACCACCATGCCTCAAAGTGAGGATGAATCTATCCTCAACTATCAACACTTTGACCTCATATTTTCTCATTCATGCTACTTATACACAATCCTCTTGGATGCACCTTGTCCTCAACCCTTTGAGCCACCAAAACCTTGGACCTCTCATTTCACAGATAGATTAATTGGGTCCAATAATCACTTTAAACCACCTCGTGGACAACCCACGACATATGGTACCGGTCATTATGGAAACCATTATGGGAGTCCCCCCTCATATCAACCTATTCTTGGAACACCATATGCATCCAAAAATATTCCCCTAAAACATTATCCTTAAGTGGTAGGGGGGCATAAACTGGTACACCCAATGAATTTCATGCCCCCGTCATGCATGCATTTTACCCCACATATACACATGCTTGCTTGCATCTATCATAACTACAATGAGGGGGATATCCATGTCATACCCAAAATATGGGAACCCACCCAAAATGACACACTTTATCCATTTCCTTTCCCTCCACAAATGAGTGTTGTTCCTCCATAGATTCAACAACACATCAATGTCAGCTTCATTCAACCCTCACTAGCTCAACAAGTTCAAACATATGAACAATTGAACCTGGTTAAACCCACCACTCCACAAAATAATGGGAAGAATAAAGGCATGAATAAGAATAAAGGGAATTAGGGATAGTGGGGAAACCCACAAAATCAAAACGCCAATATCGGGGGAAATGCTAATGCTGGCAATCAAAACCAAAACACTGGCAATAATAATAACAACCAGTAGAAATAGGGGAAGAATAATAATCTTTGGGAAAACTTCCCTTGTTCCTTATGTAGTGAGTATGGTCACTATACTCACCAATACTCACAAATTATGGATTTTAAATCAATGAAGGAATCCATATCTAACCAAGATCACCTTGCTCCCTAGGGTATTATACCTCCCCAACACAATTTCCCTTCATCTCAACCACTAGCCGCACTACAAATCCCCTTCCTTCAACATGGAATTATTTCTACCCAACAGACAACTGGGCCCTCCTCCCAACCTTCAAGACAATACCCAACCGCAGGACGAACTCAACCTAGAGACCTTACTTTCCATAAAAATTTCATAAACTCAACAAATATCCATTTGAAAACTCACAATCTCCAGTATGGTATCCCTTTCGAATTCGCTTTGACGACATCAGATGCCACCCAATCACCAATTATCATTCCCAAAGGTGATCCTAATCCTATAGTACCAAAGGTGCCTCTAAGGCATGCCGCTCATAACCCTCATGCTAGGGATACTCATAGATACATCATCCTAGATGATTTGACCCAGTTCCATCCTAGATGATTTGACCCAGTTCCATGTATCCATGTTTGCACCGAAGGTCCTAAAATCCTATCATTCTCAAAGGAAGTCTTAGTTATCATCATTGAGGGTATTTGACGCTTCTTACTCATACCTCATCACATTCGATTTGGATAACTAGAAATCAAGGCTCCCATCATTTTTCACATTTCAAATCTCGATAATAATTGGAAACACTACCATCCATTGATGCATTATAGAGGAGGGAGCATGTACTTCCATAATGTCTAAGAATGTCGAGCAGAAGTTAGGCTCCCTCGATTTGACCCCTTCTACTTTTTGGATTATTGAGAGGGGGGGTGAAATAGTAATAGAGAAATATAATCCTTTTTAACCAT
>CBVK0100189431.1:0-13934 GCA_900067695.1 Picea abies | reverse complement strand
ACCAAAAATGTGGATAACAGCCGCCAAGAAGGGAAAGGCAGTCGCCTATTCCAGAGGATAGGGATGTGCGAAGAAGAGGTAGGCCAGCAGGAAATCTAGAGATGGAAAGGCAGATACGCGATCTCAGAGCGAGATTGGAAGATATGGAAGCAGCGCAGAGATGCACAACCAGTGCTGGAGATCTAAGTGACTCTGAAGGCGAAGTTGAAGCTGAGCCACAAGGAGAAGTTGCAGCTAAAGATGCATCCAACAAGCGATTAATAAAAGCTATCACCCGGATGAGTTCAAAGACGAAAATGGACATTCCAGCTTATGAAGGAAGTCTAGATGCAGAAGAGTTGTTGGACTGGATTAGAGCTCTTGACACCTACTTCGCTTATGAGGATATCGAAGAGGATAAAAAGGTAAGGCATGCTGTCACTAAATTGAAGGGACACGTAGCATTATGGTGGGACGAACTTCGGGCAAATAGACGTTCCAAAGGAAAACAAAAGTTCAAAAGATGGGGTCGAATGATTGCAAAGATGAAGGAAAAATTCATCCCAAGGGACTATCAGATCACACTATTCAGGAGAATGAAAAACCTGAGACAGAAGTTGACGACGGTGAAGGAGTATACTGAATAATTTTACAAGCTCAATATCTGAGCAGGTCATCGGGAGAGTGATGATGAAAAAGTTGCCAGGTACATGAATGGCTTAAGATACGATATCCAAGATGAGATGAGTATGGCAACCATCAGAATGGTTGAAGATGTGTATCAAATGGCATTGAAGGCAGAAGAAAAGCTAAGCTGTAAGCCAGCACAATGAGGCAGAGGCAGGATCCAGCCGAAAGGTAAGTCGGTTACCCAAGATAAGCTCCAAAAATCTAAGGATGACTGGAAGAAGCCTCAGACTAGAACAGAAAGAGGTGGAAGTTCTCAGCGAGGACAACACGCTGAACAACGAAGGCAGCAAACAGAATAGGATGGAGGATACATTGATAACAATACTTTTCCTTGTACCAGAGGTAGAGGAAGAGGCAGAGGAGGAATCATCACATGCTATACATGTGGGAAAAATGGACACAAGGCGATTGATTGTCCAAACAGAAAGAAGGATGGAGGTGAAGCTCACATTGCTGAGGCACAAAGGCAAGCTGCTAAAGCAGAAGACATAGAAGATGGAAGGTCATTGATGATGCGTAAAGTTCTCTTAACACCCGAGAAGGAGGTGGAGGACACAGCTCAGAGAAGAAGATTGTTTAGGACCACATGCATGACCAAGGATAGGAAATGCAATGTTATTGTGGACTGCAGAAGCACCGACAATCTCGTTTCAACCGAGATGGTGGAAAAATTAGAGCTGGAAATGACTGATCACCCGAGTCCATACAAAGTCTCATGGCTACAGAAGGGACATCAGGTGAGTGTCACTAAATAGTGCTTAGTAGACATGAATATAGGAGGATACAATGATAAAATTCTCTGTGATGTTATTCCTATGGATGTATGTCATCTATTGCTAGGCAGACCATGGCAATATGGCAGAAACATAATTCATGATGGGAAAATGAATACATACACTTTAGAGAAGAATGGGAGAACAAACATGTTACTTCTGATAAAAGATAAGGAGGTGAAATCGGAAGTGAACAACAGGGTACTTCTCATGAGTGGGAATGAACTTCTGGCAGAAGTTAAGAAGAAGGAAGATCCACAATTCTTTGTGGTCAGGAAACCGAGGTGATAATCATGCATTGTAGTTTGTGACTCAACAAGAAAAGTTGAATCAGAAACATGCCAAATGGGTAGAGTATATGAAGAATTTTACATTTGTAATTAAACACATTTCAGGTACTACTAACAAAGTGGCTGATGCTTTGAGCAGGAAGTGTTTGTTGCTGCAGGAGTTCCGAGTCAAGACGTTGGGTTTTGAAAACCTTAAGGACATGTATGCGGGTGATGCAGATTTTGCAGAGGCATACGAAGCAGCTGAGAATCCAGTTCTCAGAGACAGAAGCCCGTGGATGGATTACATGATCCAGAATGGACTGTTATTCAGAGGAAATCAGTTATGCATTCTGAATTTCTCCATGAGGGAGAACCTGCTAAAAGAGAAGCATAGTGGCAGATTAGCAAGACATTTTGGCCACAATAAGACATTTGCAAAGCTGAGTGAAGCCTATTTCTGGCTGAATATGCGAACAAATGTCAAGAAGTTTGTTGACAGGTGTAGAATTTGCCAGCATTCAAAGGGCAGAAAGAAAAATGTGGGATTCTATCAATCATTACCCATACTTGAGAGGCCGTGGGATGAAATCAGCATGGATTTCATATTAGGATTACCGAGGATGCAAAGAGGACATGATTCGATCTTTGTGGTGGTTGACAGGTTCTATAAAATGGCACATTTTATTCCATGCCAGAAGACCAGTGATGCGACTCATATCGCAAATTTGTTCTTCAAAGAGGTTGTTAGACTTCATGGTTTACCCAAAAGCATTGTATCGGACAGGGATACAAAGTTCATTGGACATTTCTAGAGGACACTCTGGAAGAATATGAGAACTAACTTGATGTTTAGTTCATCCTATCATCCTCAGACGGATGGGCAAATAGAGGTTGTAAATAGAAGCCTGGGAGATTTGTTAAGAAGCCTAGTGACAGAGCACCACAACAGCTGTGATAATGTGTTGCCATAGGTAGAATTTGCTTACAACGATTCAGTGAATAGAAGCACAGGAAAAAGTCCATTTCAGGTTGTATATGGGAGGTAGCCAAGAGGAGTATCTGAGCTAAGGGATTCAGAGCAGATAATGACAAAGAGCGCAAGCGCTGAAGAATTCGCAGAGGCAATGGAAGAACTTCACAGCAGAGTGAAGCAGCGATTGCAGGAATCAAATCAGGAATATAAACGCAGAGTGGATCAACATCGGAGACAAATTCAGTTCGAAGTTGGTGATCTAGTTCTGGCACATCTGAGGAAGGAAAGGTTCCCAAGGGGAACATACAACAAGTTAAAGATGAAAAAGATTGGGCCATGCAGAGTCCTAAAGAAATTTGGAGAAAATGCTTATAAGATTGAGTTGTCGGATGCGATCGGAATGTCTCCAACATTCAATGTCTCAGACTTATATCCATATAAGGCTGAGGAAGTAGGAACTGGAAGTGATGAATAGCCAGAAATCCAGTGGCAGAAGCAAATGTCGATTGCAAAAAGGCCATAGATGGAGTGGATACTTGACAAGAGAGTCAGCAAAAGAACCAGACGAAAGAAATACTTCGAGTATCTGGTGAAATGGAAGAATCATCCAGTGGAAGATGCCAGCTAGGAGATAGAAGAAGTTATCCAAAAGCATCTACAGACTATGCAGGAGCTCATGGACAGGAGCCCATGAAAGTTTTCAAGCCGAGGAGTATGATGCAGGAGCATCGCCAATTTAGCAAGCGAGCCAGCACATCAAGCAAAGACCAGGTAGAAAAACAAACCCAAAATTTTGAAAAGTACTTTGGGATTGTAGTGGAAGTCTTAAATGATCCTTTATGAAGGAGCTCCTTTTGTATGTTGTGTCAGACCTCAAGCCATATGTTCTTGGCTGAATTATATAGGAGGCATTTAATAGATTTAATGCAGGGTAGATAGATTTTTATTTCCAGATTAGACAGTTTTAGAGTCTGAGAGGGAAAATGGATATAGACACCCTCGTTGTATCATTGTAACATTATTCAGAAGCATTTAGGAGAGAGGAGCAAACAGAGAAATCTGTGAAGAACACCCATGTACAGATGTTGAATTAATAGAATGAAATTCTGATTCAAACTCATGACTGGTGTTGTTTCTTTGTATTGATGTTGTACTCATGGATGTTTGTTTTTCTAGATATGAATTTGCTTTGTATATGTTGTGCATGTGATTTCAGGTTTTAAACTAAAGTCAGAGAGAGAAGAGAATAAGTTTCAATTGTTTCTCTATCTGAGCCAGGAGATTCCTGCATGGAGTGTAGTTGAATTCATCCAAAAAGAGTCCATTGATGAAGGCTCGATAGCTAAACACTTATTCTCATTCACCCAGAAGTTATAGGGTTGTTGTGGAAGCTATGTGAAGAGTGCACAGGTGGAAGAAGAAGTCTTAGTTGTTAGTCTAAGTAAAGGAATAGATGACTGTTGCTGCAGGGAGTACACAGAGTTTGAATTATTCGACACTTGAGAAGTTGTTAGACGTCGAGTGCGAGGAGTGCACGCAAAGTCCCTTTGAAGGAGTCAGAGTGGAGAAGCTCAGAAAGGTATAGTGCCTTCATAGTATCATCGAAGGGAAGCACATGAAGTTTGATCAAAGAAGGGTCACACAGAGTTTTCAGGCACAGGCTTGAAGAGTAATCCTGGAGAAGAAATACGTAGTCATTTTAGAGAAATATCATCAAAGGAGAATCGATGGTCAGGATTCGCAGACGGAAGCCGTAAAGTCCTGTAGGCCGTTAGATCTCAGGAAAGTTATGCAGGTTTCAAGCCTGGCGGAGAAGATAAGATCCTAGAGGTTCAGAGTTTCCGTGGTCATGGGACTCTTGTAGAATGGAATCGCGATCCGCGATTTCCCGAAAGGATCTCAACCGTTAGTCTCGGTGAGACATGTGTCGAAGGGGCAGGGGAGTCAGGAAGCTCAGCTCATCAGAGAGTTAGAGCGTCTGGAGCCAAGAGTCTTGTACTTGAAGTCGTGATTAGTGATTTCCTGAGAAGATCAGAGCCGTTGATCTTAGCAGGGATACGTGGCGTGAGTTCCCAGAGAATCAGGGTTCGGCATTTCATGGTTCTCAAATACAACGTGATCGTCGTATTTGAAATCGTGATCTCACGATACCTGATAGTGTGGGAAAGAGTGGTGACATGAAAGAATAGTCCTCATGTGCATCGGGGATCGGATTTTCGGGGTTTTCGTTGTTGTAAGAATCGTTGTCGGAGGAATCGCGAAACTCCGAAACATGATAACCATGCAGCCACAGTGCTGAGTGGAGGACAGGTGGCATAAGCATATCGTGAACTTGGAGGTTCACGTGTTGGGAGCACAAAGATTTGCATCAAGGTTTACGAGGTTGCAAGAGGCGATATCTCTGTAACTATTGGTTAGCATGTGGGCCCCAGAGTGCAGTAAAAGGGGGACATGTGGCGTCGGAGATCGGGGATCGAAAATCCCAGGGGCGTGAATTCTTCACATTGCAAATTCACGAACTCTGAAGTTCCGATAGAGAAAAGGGGCTTGGTTCCATGGCCGACAGGTTGTGTGGAGAAGGAGCTAGTGGAAGGAGCAAGAAAGTTGTAGGCGACAGATCATCGGGGTTCAGGAATTTACAAGACCCGATTTCGTGAGCGCAGGACTCGCGATATCGTGAGGTCCGATTTCCTGATCTAAAGAAGGGAGATTGCAGAGAAAGCCTGTGGGTATTGAGAATTCCCGATAGGGGGTTGAGGAGTACTTTAACTCTTCAGGCCAGGGAGAAAGGAAGGTCCTGGTGATCACGAACGTGTGTCTGGTGGCATCGTCTCGCGGCTGGGAGGAGGCTGGTCCTCGTTCTTCAAAGTCACGAAGGGTGAGGAGGTGATGGAGCCTGATCGTGCACCACGTACTTATTCGGGATGGAAGGTTGAGATCTTTTTGGTGATATATAAGAGCTATCCATTTTGCTAATCCTAGCGCAACTCTGCTACCGGAGATTACTCGCCGATTGTTGATCTGCTCTATGCATGGATCCTGGTCGTTGACGACATAACTTCACCCGCTCGCTTGATTGGAAGCCGTAAAATGAGATTTCTCCATGCTGTGCTCGGGCGCTTCTCGTGTAACTCATAGACCTAAATGCTCTCGATCCCAAGACAAGAATTATCACTAACATTAGGCTCCATGGGGTATAGAGTCGTCCCTGCGATGCTCCAAGAACTCTTTTGCAGATTCAGTGCCTTGCTGTTGGGCTATGGAGTCATTTATTAAGCTGAAAACATTCAAAAAGAAAATACACAAAGGACTAAAAGAAAATATTTACAAATAGAGGAGCCATCTAAGGCTCAAATAAAACATTTTTTTAGAAAATGCCCATTCACTGGGCTGTTGAAAACCTCTTCACCCCCCAAATCCTGCAACCCATATGTTTTGTTGGAGACAATCTCAGAGATTTTAAAGGGGCCAATCTAGAGGGTGTCGAACTTGTTGTTCTTGCCTTTATCCTATCTGGGTTCATCCCACTTAAATACCAAGTCCCCAATCTCGAACTCCTTTTTCCTAACCTTTCTGTCAAAAGCTTGTTTGATCTTCTGTTGATGACTGTGAGCTGCATCCATCACCTGCTCTCTAATCTGTTGTGCTTCCACTATCTAATGAATTCTTCTGATCATATGATCTGGTTCTCCCTCGTAGTATTGAAAGAACTTCACCACAATTAAGGCGAGTTGAGTAGGGAAAACTGCCTCTGCTCCATAGACTAGTTGAAACGGTGAAGTGCCCAGAGACTTTTTCATTGTGACACGATCGACCCACAGAGAAAATTTCAACTTTGAATCCTAGGCTCTTTTGTTATCCTCTAACAATATTTTGATGATCTTTATCAGGCTTTTGTTAGAGGATTCCACTAAACCATTGCCCTAGGGATAGTAGGGGGTGGAGTGAATTAGCAAGATCCAGAACTGCTCACAGAACTTAATTAGAGGTTCAGATTTGAAAGAAGTAGCATTATTGGTGACGATCTTGCTGGGACAACCAAATCAGGCTATGATATCCTCCAGGAAGATGATAATTACTTTGTGTGATGCGCTTTTGGTGGGGACAACTTCTATCCACTTGGTGAAATAATCTATTGTAGTTAGGATCCAGCTGTGCTGACCACTTGAGGGAGGATGAATTTCTTTGATGAAGTCTAACCCCCACTGCTAAAAAGGTGCCAAAGCTACTATGGGTTTTAATGGCAATGATTTGAGCTGTTTCTTTCCTGAGAACCTTTGACATTTGATACAAGCTTTGATCTCCCTGCAAACATTGGGGAATAAATTGGGCCAGTAATACCCATCTTGGAGTATCTTGTGAGCTGTGGTCTTCCAGAAATGATGACCTTCACAGAGGCTGCTATGAAAATCAAACGTAACCTTCTGGGCCTCCTGTGGGTCCAGGCATCTCAGAAATACCCCTAGAGGGTCTTTCCAGTATAAGGCTTGATCAATGAGGCAATACTTGACCGCTTTGAGCTTTAGAGCCCTTGATTTTCTTTTTCCCATTCCATTGGGGGGCTTCAATTCTTGTAGATAGTACAAGATATCCTTGTACCAGGAGCATGTTTCTAGGGACAAGGCACCCTGAAAATTCTTGTTGGATGACTCAGCTTGCTCATTGATGAAGCTAATCCATAAGGCTTTGCAATTAGATTCAACCAGCAACTTGGACAAACCCTGCCCCTTTATCAACTTGGTGGGCTTAATCTCCAGATCAAATTCTAGGATCTTGGCAATCCACTTACCTCTTCTTTTGTCTATGTTAGGCTGTATAAGAATGTCTTTCATAGAGGCTGAAGGAACGTATGCAGTGATTTTCGAGTGCAAGACATAGACTCTAAAATCTTTGAGAGATTTCACTAAGGCATAGGCCTGCTTCTCCATGATGTCGTACCGGAGTTCAGCATCTCTCAATGCCTTGCTGAAGAAGGAAATAGGTTTCTCTTTCTCCTGATCATTTTTCTGCAACAAGACTGCTGCTATTGTATCACAATAAGCAAAAGAAAAAATCAAGAAATCTTTAGAATAATCAGGACTGACTAGCACAGGTGCCTCAGTCAGCGCCCTCCTTATTCGGACAAAAGATTCCCTGGGTTCAGTAGTCCATTTCACTTCATTTCCCTTCTTGAGCATGGCTGTGATGTGTTTCACCAACCCGGTAAAGTTAGAGACAAATCTCCTCAGAAAATTTATCTTTCCCAAAAAGGCCTGAACTTCCTTCTTAGACCTGGGAAGTGACAGGTTCTTAAGTGCTTCTACCCTACTAGGGTCAATCCTTACTCCCTCTACTGACACTATATGGACTAATATCTTCTCTTATTTCATAGCGAACAAATATTTCTTGGGGTTTAAAGATAGGCCAAACCTCTGACACTTCAGGAAAACCTTCTTCAAGTGGCAGCAGTGCTCCTTATCTATCCTGGAGAAGACCATGATGTCACCTAGATATATTACCACAAACATGTCCTTCTCTCTGATGAAGGCTATGTCCATGGCTCGCTGAAATATTGCTCCTGCATTCATCAATCTGAAAGGCATTTTGGCATACATGAATGTGCCCCAAGGAGTGGTGAAGGACATTTTTTCTCTGTCCTCAAGCATGACTGATATCTGATTGTAACCGGAGAAGCCATCAATCATGGATATTATAGATGTGCCAATGACTTTCTGCAATATGTGTTCCATGTTGGGCAGGGGATAATTGTCTTTCCTTGAGCTTCTATTCAGGTTCTTGAAATCAACACAGAGTCTGATTTCCCCACTCTTCTTTCTTACCGGAACCAAATTGGCCACCCAATCGGAATATCTCAAGGGGACAATGATTTGGTCATCCAGCAGCTTCTTCACCTCTTTCTCCATGACAGGTAGCAACATGGGATTTATCTATCTCAGCTTTTTCTTGAATGGCTTAGCCTCTTCTTTTAGTGGGATCTTGTGCTTAATGACATATGTGTCATACGTCTTAAGGTCTTCGTAGGTCCATGCAAAGACATCAGCAAACTCTCTTAGCAACTCGGCATATTCAATCCTTTACTCCTTGGTCAAACTCCTTGATAGCTTGACAAACTTAGGCTCTTCTGGTGTGCCAATGTTGCACTTGACTATGTTAGCATCATCACCCAAAACTCTTCCCTTTATTGCCACATCATTCCCATCGAACAATCTTTCTAATGGGACTAGTTCCCTTGGAATGTGATTTCCAGGTAGCTGAATAATGTCATGCTTTGCTATTTTACTCAGCAACTCACCCCCATTAAACCCTTCCTTAGAGATGGAATCTTGATCGATATGCAACTCTGAAAACTCTTCGATAGTCTCCAAGAATTTCTTGATCTCAAGATCATCCTCAAACACCTTCCAATGCTTGACATTGTCAGGTTGATCTCAAGATCATCCTCAAACACCTTCCAATGCTTGACATTGTCAGGTATGGAGGGCCTGTATTTTACTTCTACATGATACCTCAGTTTGGGCGGCAAGGGTACCTTGAAAATGCTTGGTGATGTAGCCAAGGAATCTACCACTGTGTTTTCTTCTCTTGGGATGAAAGAAATGTTGAACACTGAGAATAAACTATGAATTAGAACCCATACCTCATTTCTATAACTCCTAAGTCGAGGATGCTTGGCCTGATAAGTGCTTCTGACCTACTGGACTACCAACTTGGCATCTCCGAACACTGCTATCTCCTGGATTCCCATTTTCCTTGTGGCTCTTAATCCTAGTATAAGAGCTTCATACTCTGCCACATTGTTAGTAGCTTCGAATTCTAATTTGTATGACAGAGATGTGGTCTCCTGAGAAGGTGACATAAAAATCACTCCAACTCCAGCGCCTTCTCAGGAACAGGATCCATCATAAAACATTTTCCAGATTAGGGTGATGGAGGGAGGAACTTCAGGGGAAATAGTGGGCTTATTTCTGAGTTTCAGAGGAGGCTCAGGGGCATGGGTGAGCTGCAGCAAACTGGAGCCTAAATCAGTGTCCAAGGCAAAGATGGGATGATTGGTAGGGTTGGCTTCATCACTGATTATGTAGGCCAGTTGGGCTTCCCTGTATAGTCTTCTATGCTCCCCTCTGAACACTGGGATGGTACCATACGTGAGGTCCATCTGTAATGTTCCTCCAAGTATTTTAATCCAGGATCTTGAAAACAACATGCCGAACTTGGGAGGAACATTAGCTACCACAATGTCCATGACCACACTCTTCATGGAAAGTTGAAACAGAGAAACCACCAGGTCCTTGATGACTCCCAGACATTGCACCCTCCTTGAATCAAAAGAGTATAAATCATGATAGGCCCTGGTCACTTATAATCCTAGCTCTTCCATTACTATTTTGGGCATAAGGTTATGGGAAGCCCTTGAGTCCATGAGGCAGTTATGTAGCACTTTATCATGTATATTCAGGGAAGTGTAGAAGGGAGGGGATGAATCATCTCTATCCTCTACCATGGGCCCTAATATGACTATAGGATTTTCATCTTGAAGGTTTATTGAGTCAGAGGGGGGATGGGGGGATTCATATTGTAGCAACTTGGAGAGGGACCTTTTGAAGTCTTCATTTTTAACTAGCTCAGAGAGAGGTACATGAATCCTAATCTTCTGAATCTCATGCTCAAAATTGAAAGAGGGTGTATGTTTAGGAGCTTCTCTTACCTCAGTGACAGGCTCTTTGGCTGCTGGCGAAGCACTCTAAGTCTTCTTTTCTTTAGTAGTGGCTGATGCAGGTTTGATAGGCCTATCTGCTATGAGGGGCTGGTTTGGGCTGTCAAAGTCTCCTTCTTTCTTCCTTGACCTAAGATTGTATCTTTTAGAAGTATGACCGACCCTTTCTTCCTTTCCTAACTCATGGATCTGAATGTTCATCAGGGATTTTTCATACGCAGACTGAGTCAAATGGGGGAAAGGAGGGGTTTCTTCAATACAATGGATTTCAGGGCCAAACTCATCTATCTCCTCTCTTTCCTCATGATCAACTAGGTTGTTTTGGAGGGGGGTTTGAACCCTTTGATCATCTCTATATTTTCCCCTTTATTCCCTTGGGAGGACCTGGGGTATATTGTTAGCAGGTCATATGAAACCTCTATTATCAGTGTTTAGGGGATTTCTGTACATGGGATTCCCCTCCAATTCCCACCTTTCTATCTTGGAAGCAAGTGATTTTATTGTTCTAGCTGTCTCATCTATCTGATGGGGTAGGGGACAGGAATTGGATGAGGAAGCTTCAGGAATGTTATTGGGCGTATTTCTATCACCTGCATTCCTGAGTCGGTTGACAACCAATATGTTAGATTCTACCTCCACAGCCGCATCCTGCATGTGGGCCAGCATAGAATCTCTTCTCTCCCTTAGTAGTAAGTAGAAATCATGATCAAAAGCACTGGAGTAAGTGATCTTTTCAAAGGCTTCAGAGGGTTTTATCTCAGCGGGAATTTTGTTGTACATTTTATTAAACCTCTTGGAGAAGTCAGAAACAGACTCTCCTTCCTTTCTCTTCAACGACCCAAACTTTGTCATGTAATACATGAAGTCTTTTTTATCTCCCCACTGTCTCAAAAAGGCATTATCTAAAGCTCTGATCCCATCAATAGATCCAGGAGGTAGGGCCTTGAACCATTTTCTAGCCTCTCCTTGGAGACTATGGAAAAAAATTCTCATCCATACGTCTGTGTGCATGATAACGTTATCATCCACGAAAGTGTAAAAGGCTGCTAGGTGCTCCTCTGCAGCTATGTCCCCCTCGCCTGTAAACTTGGGTAGTTGTTTAAGATACCCTTCTATTGGGAGGTTATTAAGAGGTTGTGGTAGCATGAGGGGAGCGTATCTAGCAGCTATGATGACCTCTATTTCGGTCATAGGGGGATTTTCTCTAGCCATAGGAATATTAGGTGGAGGAGAACTCAAAGGAGAAGGAGTTTGCGAAGGGGCTACCGGGAATGAACCTCGAAGTGGAGTGGGAAACAAGAGGTGATTCAAGGAGAAGGCTAACGAGCTCAAGTTGGTAGGTGCTCCTCCTTTTGCAGGAGTGGGGAAATCTTCTGTGGTTGTGGGTCTATGCCAAGGTACATCTTCATAGGAGAGGGGAGTGACAATGATTTCTCCCTCCAATCCCAGAGTAGGAGGGGAAAACTCAGCAGGAACACTCCCAAAATTTAGGAAACAGGAAACCTGTGAAGGAGGTCTATCAAGAAACTGAGGGGGAGAAAACAGAGTTCTTACAGAAGGAGATGGAAGATTATCTATTTCGGTGGTGGAAGATTCTTCTTCAGGGGCCTTTCCTTTTCTGAGAACCCCCTCTGGATCGGTTTCAGGTGTAGCTAGGGGCAGCTGTGGATGAGACCACATGTGTCTGCCTCTGAAAGCCACAATTGATAGAGTAGATTCTCCCCAGCAGAGTCGTCACAATGTAGTCGCCAGCTGGACAACAACAATCTTGATAATTCTGATATCTGATGCACCTTCATAATCAGTTAATCATTGTCATTCAATCCTGGGGAGAATATTCAACTTTGTCCCTGGCAACGACACCAGAAATGTTAGCGTCGGAAGTCACTCCTGGATTGCTTGTAGGAGCAGAGCCCAACACCCATCAGTTTTTTGTCATGATAATTTTTAATAGATGCTCAGATGGATAGAGACTTGGGGAAATATCATTCTAACTCAGGGATTGAGTTTGGCATGCAGGGAGCAAAGGAGGCCTTGATATAACTTCAGCCAGTGAGTTGATTAAAGGGTGAATAGGTAGAAGACTTGATAAGAAGGGTGAACAAATGGCTTTGGGCAATAGGCTTACAACAGTTTGCAGAAGAAAGACTTTGAATGCAAGATCCTCTTGGTTCAAGGTCTCAAGGAACTGAAAGGGGACTTGACTGGATCCGCTAATTCCAAGTCATTCAGCACTGGGAAAATCACAAGAACTGATTAGAAACAACATAACTGCTACAATGATCCAACATACATCATCTTATAACAATCACAACTCGACTAGACCCTCCAATTCTGAGCTGTTCTAACACAGTGTAAAAAGGGACGTGAAAGAAATTGGTATTCATAAAGCAAGAAGTCTTAGAAGTTCATGCATAACTAGAATAACAGTGCTTCATTAAAACTTTACAACCGGGAGCTCTACTCAACCATCGATACCTTACAAAATACAAAGAATGAGTTTATATACTTAGAGAAAATTGCCTAACAGAGGCGTGCCCAGTCACCCAAGGCTTGGTGTCCCTTCAGTCAAACTCGTATTGATATCTTCCTTTAAGCGCCATCTTAACTACGCATGGCCCCTGCAAAGTGGGTAGCTGAGCCATTAAGTGCTGGGCTGGTGTGTGCAGACTTCTCTGTTGAGTTGAGGACTTCAGTATGGCTTCTTTGAGAAAATCAACAAACATGACCTCTGTGAGTAGACGGCTCGCCAGACCTTCCATCCCCTCACTTAATAAATGAAAGGAGGTTTCAACCACCCACTCTTGCTGTCATTTACTCCAGGCGAGAGACAATATGGAGATTGGGCCTGATGGTGCTTGGATGTCACGACGATCCCCCCTGTGATTGAAATCAACACCTTGGCCTTCTTTACATAGCTCTTTCCTTTCCCCAAGTGACCATGGGCTGTGACCATGTGCTGATTTCTAATGTGCTGTCGGCATTCATGAATATGAAGGGGCTGATCCTTGTTAATCGGAATCGCGATGCACGATATGCCGAGATGGCTCAATCTGTTGCCATGCATCTCTTTGAGATCTGACGGTCTTGAACTGACCTGACGCTATCATGGGCCCGAGACTTTCTCGACATCTCGTGCATCGGATCATAATGGAACTACTTTTTGTGCCTTGGAGTCGCGATGGGAGAAACGTCGAGATGGCTCTACTTGCTGCCAGGTGTCCCTCTGAGATCTGATGGCTGAAAACACTTCGGCGATACTATGGGCCCGAGTCCTGAATGCTTTCAGCGTTTAACATCTCGTGGCTGGGAGGAGGATGGTCCTCATTCTTCAAAGTCACGAAGGGCGAGGAGGCGATGGAGCCCGATCATGCGCCACGTACTTCTCCGGGATGGACGATTGAGATTCTTTTGGTGATATATAAGCGCTATCCATTGTGCTAATCCTGGTGCAACTCTATTACCCATGATTACCCGCTGATTGTTGATCTGCTCTATGCATGGATCCTGGCCGTTGACAACATAACTTCGCC
>CBVK0100189430.1:0-13935 GCA_900067695.1 Picea abies | reverse complement strand
TAACTCTTATACTATTGTTCATTGCTCATTGGATATAGTTGAATGATTTAAGTTTCTAAGTTGTACTTGATACTGATTCACCCCCCTCTCAGTATCAACATTAGGTGTCCAAGCACAAGGCAAAGAACTTGCAATATAACACTTGTTTTGTTGTTGAAAGAGCATTGTTTCCTATAGTGCACAGGTTGGTATGATGCTTTGTAGTGGTAAATGAGAAACCTAGCTATTACCTTCTAACATGGTATATTCCCCTCACATCTAAAATCCTCAATAGAGTGCTATCAATGATGGGAGGAAGGACATAAGGTTGTCAAACAACAACTTTTGTGCTCCTAGCCACCTCATTTGGAGATAGATGAAGCACATTGTGAAGGTGAATAGTTTCTTGATTGTACCATAACATATGATTTATATTTTGTTTACTCTAATCCCACTGATGAGCTACCAAGTGTCGAATATTTGGGGATGGTGGTTGAGAAGATGGTTACTTATTCGATGGAGCTCACACCACAATATGAGAAAAGTATTTCATCTATCCCCAAAACACCCTTATTCTCTTCTTCCTTTCTTCCTTCAGGCACATCAATGTCTCCTTCAATGTCATTCGCAGGAAACCCACATAGTATTTTGGTGATTACTCAATTGTTCACACACCCCACTATGACCAATTTGAGTAAAATTGCTACTATAAGAATGGCATAGCCTACTCTTGTTGTAAATAACATCCCTCTTCCAAGGGTCTCACTTTATCACAACCTAATAGATGGGTGATTGCATGATATATTTGTTGTAAAAAACTTCTTGAACCTTATGTGCTAATACAACAATCAAATGCATTCAAGGTCACCTACTTTGTGAGTACTCTTAGTGAAAGGGCCCCTCAATGTCAGGAGAGGTAGAACTCATGGTCTACCAAAACTCAAGAAGTTTGCGACAAGTTCCTAAAATAATGGAGTGAAACAATCCAATTGTCAATGTGCATCCCTACCCTCATCAATATTCATTGGAAACCTTAAGAGACTTTGAATGATGTTGATCATAGGTTAAGAGAACCCTTTGAGCAAAGTGAAGAAGATATTTCAGAGACCAAATGTGTATAATGGTTGCTTTATTCCTTTCCTCATGTTATTTGCATCACTATACAAAATATGAATCCTCCTACTTATTAGGATGCTTTAGATAAAATCTCATAATATTGTGATGGTACTCTAAATTCCTCTGCACCTATAGATTTTCAAGGTTTGCATCTTGAGCAATATATAGAGACATTGTAGGAATGTGTCCCGACTATTTATTGGCAATCTTAAGAGATCTGATGTCACCTTTGTTAATAAAACCATTTTCCAAAATAATATTTTCTAAAGAATGTAAACTTTCCTCATGTTTCTCTCTGACAAGTCGATCAATAGCTACATTGATTGAAGATGTTATTAATTTATTGCTTCATAAATAATTCTTAGGAACAAAACCAACATAATTATTGGACTCAGATGGTTGCACAAGTGTGCTTAATCAGTGTAGGGGAGGAAGAAAACAATTTCTTCATTCTGGTGCAATCTCTATTAGCACCACCAAGCATCTTGAATCCAACATTGTTCATCATAGCTAAACAAATTTCTCTAAACTTAAAAGGTTTGTGTAGCCTATACCACTACACTAGTTTAATATTGTGTCTCAAGCTCAACCTATGTGATAACATCCAATACTGGGTTACAACCACGTCTCTCCTCTTGAATGGTATAATAACTATGTTATGCAAGCAAAAAATCAAGGAAGGAATCAATACGACACACATATTCCAAAACAAAACTAGATTCAAGGTTGTCAAGTGGCGATATGGTCTTTTGGATGTGGTATGTGGGGTCTTACCTCAAAAAATTGTCCATTCAATAATTCCAACAAAAATTTATGTCTTCTATAGACTAGTGGACAATGAATCTATGCATTCCTTGATAATCAATGCAAATAATGAGAATTGCATTTGTGCAACCCTCCTCTCATTAGAGAAACTAGTGACACAAATTCCCACAGTTCAGAGAATGAGTCTTGTAGAAGCTAGTGTTCAAGCATTTAGTCATTCTAATATACAAGTGCATGGGAAAGCTTAGATATTACCTCCCATAGAAGAATCTCATGCAAGCTTCCCCACACGAGAGCACCAAAAAGGTATGATTTCTATTCTTCATGTTCCTAACACTGACGAGTTAACAAAAATTTATGTTGCAATACATGATGAAGCTTAATAATCTTTGGATAATGCACCTTGTGCCTAATGAATATTTCAATTTCCACCATTGAAAGAAATGTATACATAAGTTGTGTCAAATATTCCAATTAGCACACCCCAACCTATGGAAAGTTTCAAATCCCATAGAACATCTTGCACATGATTTGGTATTCATGGGAATTGATTGTCTATATTCTCTAAAGAAGATGATTTATGTTTGTACATCTCTTAGATATAAATTGGAAGTGCATAAAGTATCACAATAAAAACTATACTAGTGTTGGAACATCAAGCATTGATGGTTCATCACACATCTCCTAGGTTCAGTCAGTCGAGAGGTCGACCAACATCTGGATATAGTTGGTTGGGTGATTGACCGACACACTACACCAGTTGGTTGAGTATTCAATGTTCCTGTCAGTCAGATAGTTGATCAACTGTCAAAGATAGTTGAGCGGTGGATCGACCATCCCAACAATTGACTACGAGTTTGACACATAGGCATTCTGGTCGAGCATCCTTGTCGAGCTGACTTGACAAAGCAGATTTGGCGGACTCAACTCTAACAACTGACGACTATATTTGGAAAAGATCTTATAGATTATATGGAAGTTGATTAGATATTGAGGCTATAAAAAGAAGACCCATTGGGTCATTATCATCATGGATATTGTACAATAGATCATGTGGACCAGGATTTACGAATTGCATTGTGATGTTCTAATCATAGTGCACTTTTCTTAAATGTTGCAACGATGTCTTTAGAAATCACCCTTTATCTTTGATTTTTTTGTTCCTCTTTGATTATTTGCAATACTATGTTTTTTGTTTCATGTTATGTTCCACCCTTTTCCCCAAGATGGTATCAACGCTGATGGTTTAAAGCCTCAACCTGTTATCTGCAAACCTTGTTGAGTTGAATATGTTGTGTGATTGACTCTCAGCTAGTGATTTGATGATTGGAACTTATTGAAATAGATCGAATCATATTTAGATATCGAATATGGCTTCGAAGATTGATCTCGTTGTTCTGAACGAATCAAATTATACAATATGGGCACCGGATATGGAAGACCTACTGAAGAGCAAAGGACTATGGAAATATATGAAGGTTGTGATTCTAGATCTAACAGATGATTAGGAAATGTTCATTGTTGATGGAAATAAGGATGATCCTGTAGGGGTCATCACGACCTACATCTCGTGAGAGATTTGATTTCACCTTAGTGGAATTGACTGCCCTCATCAAGTCTGGAAGAAGTTGAAGTCATTATTTGACCGAGTCAATAAGAGCCACGTCATGCATTTGGAGAAAGAGTTGATCTCTCTCAATCCTCCTTCCTTTGACAAGATGAAGGACTATTTGGCGCATGTCAAAGAACTCTAGTTGAAATTAGGTGAATGTGGAAACAAATATCAGAAGAAGGATGGACAACTCATCGAGCTAGTCCTAATGAACTTGATAACACCATTTGACGTGTTCATGCTGAATTTATACACCAATTGGAAATCATGCAAGGAAGATGGTATGGATTACACCTTTGAAGCTTTATATGGTCTCTTGATTACTAATCAACACATATTGCTTGAAGAAGGAAAGTTTGGTTGTAAACACTAGGCCCACTTGCTTAAGGAAAGAGCAATATGGATCCAAGGGATAGAGTATGGTTTGATGCCTCTACATAGAAACCTGCATACCGCGACCAAAAACCGCAGAGGCAGACAAATGCACCCCATCAAAGTCAAAATAAGAAGACATGTTAGTATTGTGGAAAGATTGGACATGTGGAGAAAGTATTTTATAAGAAGTAAGACGATTTAGAGGAGAAGGTTAAATGCCTTGAAGGATACATGTCCACTATACATCGACCCACTGATAATTTCACCTTCAAATCGGGACTTCTCAGGCCTTGTTGTCTTATTCTACGTAGAACAAATGGGTAGTCGAATATGGGTGCACTCACCACATGGCTAAGGATGCCTCCTTGTTCATGTGGTTGGATGAAGCTAAGGAGAGAAAAATCTATGTAGTTGATGATTTTTCTCTAGATGTTGTTGGTTAGGGTGATGTTTCTTTTCGACATGGTAAGATTGTCGACATCTATCATGTGCCAAACTTCAGTGCCAATATGTTGTATGTTTCTCAATTGACACAAACATGTAAGATTGCATGATTTTGGCTATATTAGTTCTATGTTCATGATTTGAAGAAATTCAAGTCGATTGTCATTGGTGGGATTCTCGACCTGATGGATAGTTTGTACAAATTTCGTGACACAACTCGACTTGACACTAAATTGACTACACTTGTTTCTCAAATCGACGAGCAAAGTTGAATCTGACATGAGCAATTCAAACATTCAAATTTATGAAGTCTGCAGTCACTAGAAACTCAGAATGTGGTTGTTGTTTTAACGAAGGTGTTTCCCCTTGTAGGAGTTTGTAAGGGTTGTTTTCTTTAGAAGCATCATCGGGCACCATTTGACTCTGGAAAAGCATGGCAATCACATAACCTACTGAAACTAGTTCACAATGATGTATACTACATCAATATACCTTCACTAGCAGGTGCAAAGTACATTTTGACTTTCATTGATGATTTCTCTCGCTTTACGTGGCTTTGCTTTCTGAAGAATAAGAACCTTGTCTTTGAAAAGTTCAAGGAGTTTTAGGCCTTTGTTTAAAATCAATGTGGTTAACCCATCAAATGCTTGAGATTAGATAATGGAGGTGATTATGTCAATCGACCTTTTGAAGAATACATGCTTTGATTTGGTTTTGACTAGAAGCATTTAGTTCCTCACAAACCTCAACAGAATGGCATCATAGAACAAAAAAATTGGACGTTAGTTGAAATGGCTATATTTATTTTGCAAGCTCAATATCTTCCTCCTTGATTTTTCGATGAAGCAATATATTGCACAAATTATCTTCCCAATCGTATCTTGACTTGATTTTTTCTTTCCAGAATCGAGTCTAATGATGGTATGGGAAGAAGCCTTCAATTTTCCACCTCTGTGTGTTTGTATTTCTTTCATGGGACACAATCTTGATTATTGCATAAAGAAGTTGGATGAAAAGAGTCATGCTTGCATCATGATGGGATACTCTGAAGAGTCTTTTAGCACTCTATAAAAAAAATCGGCTGATAGAAAAATGACAGAGGTAACTGTTTCAAACAACTTTAGAGCTGGGCACTAGCCTACTCAAATCACAGAGGGCTCTCTCATGTCACTTGATATTTCTTTGGAAATCAATGGCTAGATTTGGTTTGTTTTGGGGATTTTTAATAAATTTGTTGGCAATGAAGGGGAGGAAAACTCAGGGCTATGGAGTCAAAATTCTGAAAGTGAATGAAAACAATGACCAGACGGTAGAAATCTCCAAAGGATAAGGCTAAATGAGGCAATGAATTTGAGTTATATTTGAATTTAAGTAGAGTGTAGGAAGATAGAGAAAACAAATAACTGCATCAGAGAATTACTGAAATGAATTTTGAATTCATTAAGAAGAAAATTACATAGTTTAAATTACTTAAGCCAAGAGCATCACAAGACGAATTCTGGGCCTTTAACTCTTAAATTTAAATAGAAGAAAATGAAAATGGAATAAAAGATCACAGGAAATACATACAATGGAGGAAGACAAAACTCATATCACCACCATTAGAATATTTTCATAGAGAATTCAAAGCTTCTGCATATATATTCAATTCAGCTTCAGAAAATTACAATAGAGTTAGAAACAACCAAAAAGGGGCTCTTGCACTTCTACCAACATTAATTCATTCAAATTCCCTAGTATTTATACAATTCGATTATAATGGCTGAAACTGAAACGTTTCAACTTCTACAATTGATTATAATAATTTCAACTCACAGTCTCGGTATATGAACCGATTTACAATGATTAAACAAAAGATGTTTCAAAACTATGAACATATTTCTCTAACTACTCAACTTCCTTTATGACATTTGGCTTGTCCTGATCTTTTGTCGAACTTCCTGGTTTGGTGACATCTGGAGGTCACTTACTAGTTTCAAGAAAACTCCATTTCATCTTGCCCAGTTGCACGATTTCCTTCCACTGTGAGTCAGAAGGAATATCGTAATCCATCATCTCCTTTATCAAAATCTCTAGGTCAATGCACGTGACATAGGACATAGTCGACAGACCAATATTCACTATTTTAAACTGATTGAAAATCTCAAAGTTTGTGGCCAAATACTCTACCATACTTGGGCCTTTCAAACTCTCCTCCATAGCTTCAAATTTGGAATGATCCATTCTACACTGAATGACTCCATAGCTTCAAATTTGGAATGATCCATTCTACACTAAATGAGGAGAGAATTGTATTCTTCTTGATTGTATAATGAACCTTTGCCATCCCAAAATGGTGGGAGGCCCTTTATAAACAATTGTTCAAATGTATCCTTAAACTCTTGTATACTGTGCTCCATTTTCATAGCTTTGTTTTGAAGTGATTTGAGCAAGTTGTGCTTGGCGATGATCCTCTTGGCCCAAATGATCAACACAGTTCTATCCTTTACCCCAATAGTCTGAAGATCAGCAGTGGGCACATAATTCAGCAAATCAATAGTGTTCTGGGCCAATTTCGAAGGATTCTTGGCTAATGTTTCATTAACAACAATACACATGCTTCGGGTCATGATATCCACACTGTCTTTGTCATTTATAAAATTCAGATAAACCCTAAACTTAGAAGCCTCTACAACAATAGCATCCTAGATCACATGTTTAGCTCCTTGTAACAGTGTTTTACTTTTTAACCTCATTTTCATCTTGCTCGCCCTCTCTTGCAAATCTTGGTTTTCTCTTTGGAGTGGATCCATATTTTCATCTTTTATTTTCATCTCTTGTTTCAACTTTTCTAAGGCCTCCTTAAGGCTTTCGATTTCCCCTATTTGTAAACTCACTTGGGACATAGCTTGAACCAATCCATTAGTGTTTGATCCAACTTTTGTATTAGCAGGTACAATGACAAACATATCTGATGTTTCCACTTGTCTCTGTAACCAATTTTCTTTCTCTTTTTCCAGCTACAACACTTTATCTTTGTAATTTAGTGCTTCTTGTCTGAATGTCTCTTTTTCTTTCTCTAGGGATGTTAGTTCTGCTGTTTGTGGATGTTCTGTGGAGGACATCTTCAACTTCTTCTTTAGGCTTTGGATCATCTTATCTTTCTCATATAAAGAAACCTTTATCCATTGAGGGCCTTCAGATTCTGATTTTTTGACCTGTGTCTTCCAGGCTTTGTTGGATGCTTTTTCCTATTTCAATTGCCCATCTAATTTTAGTGCATGTGTTGTCAATCTTAAAAATTTTAGACTCAAACTTAGGTAGTCTGAATATAGCATGTCACTGGCATTCCTATGAAACTTTACTTTGTCAGGGGCACCACTATTATCATAATGCATCTTGATTTCAGAGACTTTATCATCATCTTCTATTGCTATATTAAACGTCTTTCTTTCCACATCCCTGACTGAGAACATGGAAGCCTTATGCTGGGAGATTTTCTCTACTTCGGGAAACAAGTATCTTATTTCACTATTGGTCATACTTCCCTTTACATCATACTGGTTCATTAAGTCCTCTTTGGATTAATAGACTACCCCGGGTGTCTTGCTAAATATATGTTTCTTGCTGCTGAAAACCATTGAGCTACTTTCAATTTGTGGCTTGCCTCCTATACCAGCCTCTTCGTTCTTGGTTTCACCTTCTTCCATTTCCATGCTCATTTTATTTTCAGGTTCTTATTCTTCAAGGTCCACCACTTAAGAGGATGGTGTAATTTTCATTCTTTTGAGAATATTTTGCTGACTACTAGTACCCAGTGCCTCTGTACTACTCCTTATGTTATAAACACTCACCTTTGGAGATTTAATAATCAACTTTGGAGAAGATTTCTGTTTCCAGACCTGCAGAGGTGCACACTCCATTTGTTGTGTGTGATCAATCTACAAAGTGAAGTCCATGTTCGCACGGGTTTCCAAGTTGACCAATCTATCAAATTCTTCAACTTGCTCATGTTCGTAGGGGCTTTGTCTGCTCATCAGTCTTCTTTTATACATGATCTGGTGCGGGTCATATCACCTCCACTGTAACTGTGTCAACCCAAATTCACTGAGTTTGGCTTGAATTTGAGGTAAACAAGACCTATTCTTTACCACAAAGGGTCCTACTATGAAAGGAAATTTTAAGTTAGATGCCTTGTGTGCTTTCATAAAATGCTTGGTCTCTGAAATGATCCTTTGTCTGATAAAATATAAGGAAAATATTATGGGAGTCAAAAATAATGGTAAAAGGTAAGGTCCTTCTTGATAGCCATATACCCAAATCACAGTAGATTTTATGAACAACATACAATCTCCCACCCTGCTCTCTGGATTTGGTTGTAAAAAGATTTCCATTTCTTCCAAAACCCTTGTCAGGTCTGTGCCAAAGATAAGAATATGCACCCTGGACATGATCTTATTGATGCAAATAAGCATGGTGATCCTCTTACATTCAATTGAGATGAATGCAGTTTTAGGGAATTTGGTCTTGTTCGATTCCAGGAACATTCTCAGCAAGTGCATGTAGTATCTGAAGTGTCTCAATGAATTGAAATTTACCAGTTGTTAATGCATATTATTAGCTATGAACCTGTCGAAACTGATACAAACCAACAGACTAGACTCTGACATAAAAAAAGGTCAACAGGAAACCCAACATGACTTCTACTAAAAACTTATCGTTATCCAACCCCAAAATTTGACTAAGCAGGGAACAAGCCCACAAGACCTCAATAATAACAATGCTTACATTGATAGGTAATGACAGACTTTCAAAATGGTGTTCATGTTTGACAATGGTTTGCAGAAACAAGGTGTTTACATGTGAGGGACATTCTTTGTAGACTGTGATCATTTTCTCTTCCTCAAAGGGCTCTGACATTGTGGAGGAAGACTCTGGTATACTGAGGGTGTGTCGAAGTGACAGACTATCTATTTCACATAAAACCTCTGACCCTACCTTATTCAAAATGACCTTTTCTACCTACAAATATTTCTCCGCACACTAGCTTACGAACTCAGGGAAAGGGAAAAATACTTCTATGAAGTAAGGGGTAATGGAGGTTTGGGCTGCTTCGAGGAAGGGTATTCGCTTTCCAACACTGTCTAACAAATTTGATCTGGACACGGAAATGGGTGAGACTACTATTTTTGTATCAAAAACATCGGAGTCGCTATCTATTAGGGCTTCTTCTCTAGAGGCAAGGTCTTGCTCAATTACAGATAAAATAACAGGGCTAGCGACCATGATGAAAAATACCTGTAACTCAGCAGAAGGTGTGCGAAACTGGTTCACTGTTGAGCTTTAATTTTGAATGGAGGGTTTGCACCACTTTTAAAACGTTCGAGTTCTTTGGAATATTATAGAATAATGAATCCGAGACCCTCCTTTTATACATGTTTTTCCATATCAGGGATTGGAGAAAATGGTTTTGGGTTAGACCGATTTTCGCCCCGATGTTCCTTTGAGGGTGCCACGCATCCATGAATGACACCATGGTAGTTTCCATGGCCCACCTCCGAAAAATTATCCTTCATGCTAATTCAATGCTCGATATGTGTCTTGACTGTCGATCTGGGCCGCTCCAAGATCTATGGTCTACCGAGTCCTACCATATTTTGATATCGAGGATTGTAAATAATAGTTTTGGGTAGACCACTTTTTGCCTCGATGTGCCTTTGAGGGCATCACATGTCCATGAATAAAACCACCGTAGTTTTCCCATCCCACCTTCAAAAAATCATCTCTCACGCTTTTTCACCGCCCGATATGGGTCTAGGCCATTGATCTGGGCCGCTTCAAGATCTATGGTCTACCGAGTCCTACTTTTCGTGCTTCCGCTATATTTTACGATATTCCTCCATATGTGACCTTATCCTCCAAACTATTGCACTTCCACAACGTTGTAGCTCTTCGCTAAATTTTCAAGACTTAGATCCTATCTGAAAAATTGTTATGGCAATAACATTGGCTCCAACTGGGGATGTTATCCTCCCCGCGAGGTAGAAAATAACTATATACTAAGTGCCTACCCATTGGGATGTGGTTTATTCATGCAATCTGAATCTGTTGGTCCTTATTCAAAAACTCGAAATTGATCCAACATAGCTCAGGGCCTTCACCTCGGGATTCAACTATGCTGCTTTTATTCCAACTTTTTCATGAGCAAAGAAAAACACAAAGCGATTATGTACAATGAATGGCAGGGTGATGATTAAAAAATATAATTCTTAAGGAACCGGCCATTCAAAGGCCCTCCTCAAGCGAGCTCTCCATTACTCTCCTGTAACAAGTAGGCATTAGTCCCACGGTATGTTGCAATTTTGAATGGGCCTAGACATAGGTGATCAAATTTCCCATGTTTTCCCTTATCTTCGTTTTTGGCATCCCATTTTAGTACCTAGTCTCTTGGTTCAAAGTCATATACCTTGGTATGTCTGTCGAAAGCCTCTTTGATCTTGTCTTGGCACAGTTGGGCATTATGGAAAGCCTTTTCTCTGGTCTATTGTACACTGATGAGTTCATCCACCCTTCTTTGTGTGGCGTCTGTCTCTGCATTTTTCTCCTGCAACAATCTCATTACCGATAACCCCAATGTAGTAGGAAAAATTGCTTCAGTGCCATAAACAATCTGAAACAGGGATGTGGCAATAGATCTCTTTGGGGATATCCTGTCAGGCCACAGTGATTGGATTAGATTTTTGTGCCATGCCTTTTTATTCTCTTGTAGCAATTTTTTGATGTTTCTAACTAAGATTTTATTCGAAGACTCAGGCAATACATTTCCTTGCGGGTAGTATGACATGGAATGAAAAAGGGTAATGTTGTAATCACTGCAAAATTTCTCTAATTTCTTAGATTTGAAAGCCGTTGCATTGTTTGTCATAATCTTGATTGGGCATTTGAATCTGGACAGAATATTGTCTTCTAAGAATTGAATGATAACATCATCTGTAGCCTTCCTGGTGGGAACTACCTCGATCCACTTAGTGAAATAATCTATGGTTGTCGGGATCCATTGATGTTGAGATGAGGATTTTGGATGTATCTCCCCTATAAAATCAAGGCCCCATTGTCTGAAAGGAGGTTCTAGTGAAATGGGTTTTAAAGGCATAGACTGCAATTTTCCTTTCCCATCGAATATTTGACATTCATGGCACTTTGAAACCTCTTTATAAACATTGGGAAAAATACTAGGCCAACAAAATCCATCCCTTAGAAATTTATGCATAGTTGTCTTCCAATAATTATAACCTCCACAGTCATTTTTATGGAACTCTCCGATGGTTTTCTTTGCTTCTTCTTCTATCAAACAATTCAATAAAATCCCTCCTGGATCTTTCCAATATAGCAATTCATTCACTATACAAAATTTTGCTGCCTTCAATTTTGAGAATTTGTCTTTTGTTTTACTGAATTTCGGAGGAGCCTGCAAATTTTTTAACACAAAGATGATATCTGCATACCATGTAGAGTCAAGAAATTTCTAGGATATCCTTTCTTCTTTTTCTATACTGTCTGACAAGTTTGCAATGAATTCTATTCCCAGGAGTTCAAAATTTGTTTGTGCCATCATCTTAGCAAGCCCCTGTCCTTTGACCAATTTGGTGGGTTTAATCTCCAGGTCATATTCTAATAGAACTGTTATCCATTTACCCCTCTTTCCTTTAGGATCGAGCTATGTTAATATGTCTTTCAATGAGCTACTGGGAACATAAGCAGTAGTATGGGAGTGTAGGATGTACACTCTGAACTCTTTCAACGCCTTAACTAAAGCATATGTTTTCTTCTCCATGATGTCATATTTCAAAGGATAATCCCTCAACAACTTACTGTAGTATGCTATTGGCTTCTCAAAATTCCGGTCATATTTCTAGAGTAGCACACCTACAATTGTGCGTTCTGATGCAAAAGCGAATCATATGAAATCTTTCTCAAAATTGGGACTAGCCAGTACAAGAGCCTTTGTCAATGCCACCTTGATGTCTTCAAAATATTTTCTAGCCTCATGAATCCACTTTATTTCATTTCCCTTCTTGAGCATGTTGGTAATATGTTTTATGATTATGTTTTATGATTTCAACCAAGTTAGGGATGAATCTCCTCAGAAAGTTCACTTTGCCCAGGAAAAATTGTACTTCCTTTTTACTTCTGGGTATGCCAATTTTCAGGATCCCCTCCACTCTGCTAGGGTCTACCTTTATCCCTTATTTTGAAATAATGTGTCCCAACAACTTTCCTTCTTCCATGGAGAAATTTGACTTAGGATTTAATGAGATCCCAAACTTTTTGCATTTTTGAAATGTCCTTCTGAGATGTTTCAGGTGTTCCACATCTAAGGCGGAATACACAGTGATGTCATCCAGGTATATAACAATGAATTTGTCTTTTTCATTAGCGAAAGATATTTCCATAGCTCTTTGAAATGTTGCCCCTACATTCATAATCCCAAATGACATTTTGGCATACATAAATGTTCCCCATGGTGTGGTAAACACTGTCTTCTATTGATCATCAGGGTGCACCATAGTCTGATTGTATCCTGAGAAGACATCCAACATTGACATCTTCTGAGAACCTACTACCTTCTATAAAATGTGATCCATTTTAGGAAATGGGTAGTTGTCTTTTAGAGACACCTTATTCATATTCTTGAAATCCACACACAACCTGATTTCTTCACTCGTTTTCTGAACTAGCACCAGATTTTCCACCCATTTGGAAAACCTCAGGGACACTATGCTTTTGGCTTCAAATAGTTTCTTTACTTCTTTTTCTATCAATGGTAATAACAAAGGGTTTGTCCTTCTTAATTTTTGTTTGAATGGCTTGTGATCTTCTTTGATCGGGATGACATGTTGGATTATACTGGTATCATAAACTTTCAACTCATCATAACTCCAAGAAAAAACATCAAGGAATTATTTCATTAATTTGACATACCTATCTTTGACTTCAGGGCTGAGCTCTCTGGACAACTTCATGATCTTTGGATCTTCTGGAGTCCCAATATTGCAGTCTTCCACACCCCCTTCATTTACTTTGATCTTCAAACTTCTTGCCACATCATTGTTATCAATTTTTTTTTCCAATAGGACCAGACCTTTGGGGATGATGTTACTCTTTAGCTAAATGATATCTCTGCCAACAATCTGATTGTCAAAATATCCTTCTTTTTTGAAAGAAAAAACACCCACCTCATCGTCATAGTATTCACCGTCAATGTTTAAATTCTCGAACTCATTCTCCATTTTGAGGAAACTTTCTATCTGTTTGACATCCTCGAAAACTTGCTAGTGCTTCATATTATCTGGTACTGTTGGCCTGTACTTGACCTCAACCTTGTATCTTTTTTCAGGGAAAATTGGAAATCTGAAAACTGTTGCTGAAGTAGCCAAGGCCTCAACAACCTGATTCTGTTCTCTTGGAATTGTTGAAAGATTACATTCTGGAAACTTCTCGAGGAGGTCTAGTACCAGATTTCTATAAGCTCTCAATCTGGGTTGTTTTTCTTGGTATATGCCTTTGATTTGATTTATAATTAGCTCAGATTCTCCATGTACAACAATTCGTTTTCCACCCAATTCTTCCAAAAATTTCAACCCCAATATCAATGCTTCATATTC
>CBVK0100189429.1:0-13936 GCA_900067695.1 Picea abies | reverse complement strand
AACCATTCGAAGCCAACTCATGTTTCTAGAAGATTCCCTTCTAGAAGATTCGATATTTCATCTTTTTCCTCCCTTTAGAACATGTTTGCACCCTGGCTATTAGTTATAGTGCGAGAGGTTTGCACTCCATCGTAAAGCAGCTTGCAAGAATCAGGCATTCTCGTAGGCAGATATATAGGTAGCCTGCAAACATCCTTTAAAAGCATGATTTCTGGAAGAAGACAAATGTAACTTTTCTCAGGAAAGTGTTCTTAGTAAAGAGCTTGATTTTCCATCATCATAACATCATCATGACATCATCACAATGACCAAAATTGCGGATAACAGATGCACACTCCTTGCACTGGCTACATAACCTCAAATGTTTTGTTGTGCACTCCTTCCACAACCTAAAGAATCCAGAATGAAATTATAAAACTCAATGAAGATAAAATAAATCTATCTCCTACTGCAAATGAAACTTATCACACATCCACAACATTCATTCATGAAAATACACAAACACATGATATGCAGGAAAAACTGCTTTTCTGTTATCTATGTGTGTCTATACAGATGTTTACAAAAACTGGACTGCAACAGAGTCCTAGTTCTCTCTAGTTCTCCTCAGAACTATTCTACCACCTAAGTCTTCTAAGACTCTCTCTACCTGAGATCTCTCTCTCAAGTCTCTTAATTACAAAACGAGGGCTCCATGAGATTATCCTCTTCACTACCTTAGTGCCATCATTGTCTCAGTTATGACACCGTACCTCTATGATGACATTCCATAAATGAATGTCCAGACTTGACTACGATCTAGACTTGCTATAGGTGACTATTTAAGGAAATCCTATCCACTACCTGTACAAAGGCATGGCCTGGCTCTTACAACCTTTCAACACAAAAATCCGTATTGAATCATATTTCAATTTTTTTTAAAAAAATGGGAGGGTCAGTGCCTCTCCCTTTCTCCATTGCATGTCTGCGTGCTGGCCCATTTTATGAGGTGGAGTGATTCTCTTGCATCATACTCCACTGCTAGGAAAAACATGAGTTCCTCTTCTCTAGTGTTGAAATATTCCTAGATCCCAAACTCTTTTCTGGAGATGCCCTCTTGCACCTCTCCAGATATGCTTCTGTTGCCGCTGCATCTTTTTCTTCTTCTTTCCGACTACTATGGAAGGCTCTACTATGCTCAACTTCTCTTTTCTAACTGTTTCTTGCACTGACCTCAATATCAGCTTCCTGATCTCCTCTATCACTCTGTCCAACTGCTCCAGTGGCTAGCTATTATTATGTAGTCTTCTCGGCTTCAACTCTTCCTTATTAGTGGGTCGATTGAATTGATCTCCAATGCTGTCTTTACTTCCTCTTGTGAAACTAATTTTCCACTCTTTTATAGAATGTAGTTCCACAATTTCATCTTTGACCTTCCGCTCAACTTCCTCCTCTGACAGATTGGCTTCTTCCAGCTCCTCTTGCGTTGGTTCAAGTCCAAATTCTTCCAGCTGTTCCTCTGGATGGTATGCTCATCCATCTACTTCCAACTTGACCTATCAGATGTGAAATATTTTCACAATTACTCTTCACTCTAGGGCTTCCAATTTTTCATACAGATCAACAAGGTCTATGCTGTCTATTTCTCTTTCTGTTGCAGGCTCCAATGCTACAGTCATCTCTGTTTCAGCTTCCTGGCTGAAAATTTTGAGCCATTCTTCTGAATGATCTTCTCTTTCTGCTGGGGTAGACATCAATGCCTGCTCCATTTATTTCTATTCTCCTTTGGCAACTTTTGATATCTTCTCCATCATCATGACAACCACCGCTGGCTATCCTTCTCCTACTATTTCATCTGCAACACATGCTATGGCCTCAACTGGGATATCTGGTAGGAATATCTAAATTCCCCCAATAATCAGAATGCTCCTTTGATCCTCCTCCTGGATGGTGAGAGTATTTAACTTCTCCTCATATTCATTTACATGGTTTGCAAATCCACATGAATCTTTATCCATCAACACTCCTTGCTGATATGAACTCTCAATAGAGTTCGTGAGACTCTCAGACAATCTCATCTCTTTCCCCCTGCCCACCTGGAAATTTGGGACTTCTCTTCTACCCACTTGGTAGTCTATGAGATCAAATGATACCATCTCATTGCCTACCTAGAAACTTGAACTTTCATTACTTCTCCCCTTACAGTATACGATACCTTCCACTGATCTCTTTCCATTTCCCATTTGGCAACTCAAAAGTCCATTTCTACCCACTCGACAACTTATAAAATCCTCTGCTAATCTCATATCATTTCCCACCTGGAAATATGAATTTCCACTACTATCCTCTTGATAGTCTATGAGATCCTACAATGATCTCATTTCATTTCCCACCTGGCAATTTGAAAATTCATCTCTGCCCGCCTGACAGTTTATGAAATCTTCATTTAATCTCATCTCCTCCTCATCACTGAGGTTCCTTCCAGTTTCTGGTCCACAGATGTGAACCACTTCCTCTTCATCTCTGAGGCTTTCGACATACCTTGACCACCTCTTCAAAAACTATTGTTGTCCTCTAGCCAACAATCTCTTGACTGGCCACTTCACCTTCTTCTTCATGGGCCACTCATACACCCACTACGCTTTATCATCTCACTGCATTTTTAATGTCAACTACTCCATCATCACTCTTATTTCAATGAGATCCAGATCCATATCTGTATTTCATTTCTTCTTGTGGCATTCTCTTCGACCACACACATGGCCTTCAATAGCCATTTCTACCTTCTACCTGCCCTCTTGACAAACCTATGGATTACTCTACATCCGAGAGCATCTCCATCTTCTCTTACATCTCACCTAACTATTTAAATTTTTTCTGCTGTGCTTGTGCAACAAACTCTTCACAGAGAATCAATACCTTTCTTCCTTCACCTGTTGACTACAGGAAAATTCTTGTTTGTGATACCACCTGATGTTATTCGGTCTCCTCTTTCACTGTCTCCCTTGTCTGCTATCTGCAAACAAAATAATAGCCTCCCCCTCTTTCTCTTTTGCCTGAAATCTACAGAAGAAAATTCAAGCTCTGATACCACTTGATGCAGCCCCCCTACCCTCCTGAGGTTCTACGACGTCCTGGTCTAGGATCTTTCTAACTGCAGAGTCAAATCAACTCCTTGAGTTCCTCTTTTAATCCAAATCAAATATACATAGGTTCCTTTTTCCTTCTGCGTGCAGGTCTATCAAACCCATGGGATAATTTTTGCACGCTCCCAAAACACTTGTTCAGGCGTAAGCCCCTCCTTCATACGACCCTAAGTCGTGTCCTTGTGCTAATGCACGATTGTGGGTGTGGAAAAAGTAGTTTCAAACCAACCTGCTTTTCACCTCACAATCCTCCTTGTGTTGCCACGTATCCATTTGTGAATACCGTGGTTCTAATTGTGGCCCGCTCAAGGAAAATTAATGTCTGAGCATGTCGTGGCCCCACAATCCTTCCCATCCATCGATTTCTCTCTTTTGGAGATGATCTATGATCAACGTCTGCTATTGAATCCCCTTTCTTCACATGTGTCCTTTGGCTATGACTTTTAAAGTCCGTGCAACTCCTGTCTCCGATATGCTACGGGATTGTCGATCTCGTGATCTTGATGATATTGTCTGAACTGACGACTCAGATCTGTCCCTTTCACATCTATGGACTAGATCTACCCCTTCTCAATCAATGGTTGTTGGTGCTTGACCAAGTTTTGGAGATCCTTGGTCATGTTTGACCTCTTTTGGGACTTCGACAGGTTGGTCGAAGGTGGAGCGCAAGTCGAAGCAGAGATCATAGGATATCGACCCCTTTTTAGGGTAGTTTTTGGGATTAGTGTTTATGTAATGGGTATAGGATGTCATCCCATGGGTTTTACCCATGTCTAGGCCCATTTTGTAATGTATAAATAGATATCTAGGCGATGTAGGAAGAGGGGAGAAAAGGCCAATGTGCTAAGTGTAAATAGTTGTGGATGCTTTGTGCATGCTATGTGTTAAGAACTTGCAGAGCTAAGTGCAAGTGATTGTAAGAAGATTGTGTATAGACAGTAAGAAGGCTTTGTTCTTAAACCTAGCTCAGGGAAGGAGGATCTGGCAAGGTGCATGCAGATCTCCTGTCCTATGCAGAGTGGCTTCTGAGGCTTTGTGCATGTAAGGAGATTGACATAAGATAATAAAGAAGATGAAGAGTTGGTGGACGTAACCCCACACTGGGGTGAACCACATATATCTTGTGTTATGGTTTCTTTGTGCATTATGGTTGTATGTTAGTGATGTGATTTATGCTTAGTGCCGATATCTTTATGTATGATGCATCTGGTATAATAGCTTAGTGCTAAAATAATATGAATGGATGCTAGATATGATATTTTTCCATATGCTAAGTTATTGAATGTGTTATATATTGTTGAATACTGCACTACTTTGTAATTAGGGCTTGGATCCACGATGTGAATAAAGGTTAATTATTGATGAATTTTAACTGCTAAGTGCTTGTTAGAGTGGTTTAATCACAGATCTATGTCCCAACTAGGTTTTCGACATTTGAGTCTTGCAACCACCCCTGCCTCTACCTTGGGTGAGACTTCATCTTCTTTGCAGGTGTTGCCAAAAGGGTTGGTAGTTAGGGTTTTGTTGGTGCATTGTTGAAGCATTGAACCCTGGGTCTGCCCCTGTTCCAACGAATGGTTTCATTTTCGGGCCCTAAAACTATGATTACTGGGAACTGAAGAAAAGAAAGCTTTGTGTCTAGATCTGTTGCTTTAAAGCGTAGTATTGACTTGCAAAGCTCTGTGCTAAGAAGAGAAGTCCAATCTAAATAAAAGAGGAAAGATCTTAAAGCTTTGTGCTCCAAGAAAGGTAAGATAAGTGATTTTTTTTTTTTTTCGAAAGAATGGATCTAGGTATGTTTGATAAATTTTGTCCTAATTTGAAAACTAGGGCACAGTTAGAAGAAAGAAGATTTGATATGAATAGTTCTGATAGAAATAATGAAAGGTATGTTATCCCTATGCATAGAAAGAATGTTTGGACTAACAAATGGATGCAAGATCCTAGAAATATTTTTTTGTAGGTTATTTAATGTGACCCCAATGCTTAGTACATAAAAAATTGGGGATCATTTAAGAGAAAGAGAGGATTAACCCTTTGTTACAATTACAGAAGATCGAGACATCTTGCTAAGGAATGCCCTGGTAGAAGACCTAGTTGTTTTTGCTGTAAATATATGGACCATGAAGTTTTGGATTGTCCTGGAAGGATTGCTAAAGTTGAAAAGATGAATATGAAACAAGAAAACTATGAGATAGGCCAAGAAACTAAGGATATGATAGAACCCTAGAAAGAATCAGAGAATGTATAACTACAGTTGAAAGAAACCTTGAATGACCACAAAAATATCAACTTATCAGAGGTCTTAAAAGAGAAAGAGTACATAGAAACAAGAATAGGAGACTTTGACATAGACTGTGTCCTGGATGAGGAAACACAGGTGAATATCATGGCAGAAAGAACTTGGGAAATTTTGGGAAAGCTTGCTATGATTCCTTCATTAGGAGGAATAGGATTATTTAGAGGAAAGTTGATAACCTTATGTGGAAGACTTACCCAAAAATCTATGAGTGCTCATGGTACTTAAACAGAAGAGGAATTTGATATCGTTAAGTTTGTTAAGAACAACGCCCCATTTGCTATCTTGCTAGGAAAAACCTGGATTGAGAAAGATCATATGCAAAGGAAACAAGAAGAGGAGGATCTAGAAAAGAAAAAGAAAGAACTAAGAGATTTCATGGCTAGGATAATAGCGCATTTATTGGAAGAATAAGAGAACCAGTCGAAGCTAGTAAATACCAAATATATGGATGCCAAAGTTGAAAGGACACATGAAGACTGGAGACACCTGTCTGTATAAGAGAGTAGAGCACCTACCCCATAAAGAGAAAAAGTATTATCTTTGAACCCTATGAAATACCCTCCACAGTGTGAAGTTATCATGCCAAGAGGAGATAAGAATGATAATGGAAAGAGGAAACCAGTGATTCAGATCATAGGAAAGAAGTACAAAAATCTTAGTAAGAAGAGGGAAACGTTAGAAAAATTGTAAGAAGTTCCAAAGAATACTTCACAGAAGAAAGGTTTCCAGAACTCGAACTTCTCCAGAATATCAGTACAATACAGATTGGCACTTTGTCATGTCAAAGAAATATGACCGTTGGAGGCATTATGACCATTCGATTGATGCTCCTGAATGGTTAGGATATCAATTATGGCCTGAAATTTCACCATTGGACCGTTAGGACCATGCCATAATGAATGGAATTTCATTGAATAAGGATTTGTGACCCGTTGAAAGAAACCGTTACGATGTTATATATTTATCCCGTCGAGCGTTGCACCGAGAAAACTTTTTCCAATTGTGATTATCCATGCCCATAGAGAACTAGTTGATTTTTCACAATGATCAGTGAGACTTCGCTGTTACATTGAACATTGTTCACTTACCTGAGATATCAGATCTCGAGTGTGAATGTTGGACGAAATTAACACTGCATAAAAAGCCTTCGAAGATATTTTAATAGACCTCATGGCTGAGAAGGTGATGTCCATAAGAATCCAAGCCTCATCGACACGAGGAGTGCAAGACTCCCCGTCGACTGCTCTTGGATCTGGACCATCCTGAGCTGCGACTGAGAAAAGAACCAAGCATTGTGATGACTTGGAGAATGCGAAGCTAATTCCATCCATCCTACTCAACTACATCCCACCCTTAGCCGATGTGGTGAGTCATGACAGTGCCCTGAAGGACTTTGACTACACAGTCATCATTGCGTACCTTCTGAAGGGAATACAAGTAGTAAGACTGAAGTTGGAGAGGATTCCAACCTTGAAGATAAGTGATTATAAGCTAGAATACCGCAAGAGCTATGGAATGCTCACACCTAAAAAATATTTGACCAAGACCAATGGGAAGAAATTGAAGATCGTCCCCTAGCTGAGGACTATGGACATTGTGAGGTCCACTGTCTTGAACATGATGAAGATATCGCATTTTGGAAGGCACCAGGAGGTTAACGCGTGCATTAAGCTCCTACTGTCATGCTTCCATGGTGAGTACCTATGGTTGGACAGACACATCACCGTCGATTCAACGCTGATTGATAGGATCACCGGATTGAGCATGCAGGGACCAGACCCACAAGAATTTTATCTAGGGAAGGCTGCAGATCATGCCCTAACATAGAACTTAAAATACACCTATGACGATGTAGATAAAGGGACGCGAGGCTACAAGGTATCCTCCATTTGGCATGGTGCAGTGTGCCCGACATGCAAGTTGATTACTGGTAAGTTAGTAAGAAAGACTAGACCCATGTCACAGGGCTTATCGTTGACCTCGCAGGAAAATGCATGGAAGGACTACAAATGAACTGGGCCAGTTACCTAGTCAATCAGTTAGAAATGGATTGTCGTGAAGCTCAGTGTTATCATTGAAATTTTGTCTGCAAATGGTTACAGGAATCCAACATCTCCAAACACCCATTAGTTCATCCATGGCCCCAAAAATGAATTTCCAAAGGGCACAAAACTATACAAATGGTTATAAAATCGACATGTACTAAGGATACAAAAGAAGCACACGCACGTGCGACAGTCGAAAAATGTCGAAAAAACACACATGCACCCGATGCGTGAATGTGGACACAAAAATCCGCACACACCTTAGAATGATGCATTTATGATTTTGGTCAACCTTCCACCCACTTCTGGTTCATCTCCCAAGTCGATTTGACACCCAAGTCAGAGCTGAACTTGATTGGGGGGTTGGTCAAAGACCTAAGGGTGCCCTAAAGAGCCCCTTGTTCACACTAAAGACTTTTTGAACAATGCCTCAAAGCTTTGCTATAAAAAGAGGCCATGGGTGCACTATATTTCCAAGGAATTCATTTGTATTTTTATGCTACCTATATTCTCTTGGAGGATCCTCTTTCCTCATCAAGAGAATACAAGCACCATTTCATTGAGCTATTCACATCACCTCTTGAGTGAGTGAGCTTTGGATTTCTTCACTATTTTCTTCTAGTTTGTTGTTTGTAAGAAGAGCTCAATCATTGGGGGTTCAAGAGCCCTCCCTTGGAGGAAGAGGGGATCCATAAGTCTCCCTTTCTCTTTGGTGTTTTCCCAATAATACCACTTATCCATTGGTGGCATGAATGTTGTTTATTTTTGTTCTATTTCCCTTACACACTCTAGTTTAGTTTCTTTTATTTTTATTAGCTTAGTTCTTTGTTTATTTCTTATGCTAGATGTTTTTAACTCTTGCATTCACTGCTGTCTTGTCCAGCTAACCCAAATGGACTTGTAAGCATCCTTATTTTTCTCATTTAGGTGACGAAAGGGATGCAACATATTGGTGACTCCACTGGGGATAGGTATCAATTTCCTCCCCATTTTGGTTGTTTGAGCACTTATTTTTAGATTATTTAACTTGCAGGAACCATAACCATCCCATGCTTGCTTGCAAAAAGTTAAATTCAGAGCTAAGCTGAGAGAATTTCATCCGAAATTTTCTTCCTGGCCATGTAACATAAAGTGCATGGGTTTTTTGACCCACAGGCACATCTTCTGAGCATGTGCACCAAAATCATTGTGTTGGTCAGTGCATTCTGCGCACCTACGTCAAAAATTCATTTTTGATTTGTGCATTGGTGCCAAATGTGCCTCTGTCTACTCTGAGACCCACACATCTGTCCAAAAAATCATACATTGTAAGGGTTTTTGTTATCTACTGAAGGCCCATAGCCTTCTTAAGTTTGATTAAATGCAAATTGTAATATGCACCACACTTAGATTCCCTCTCCACATGAAGGGTTAGTCAAAACATAGGCACTTAGGGGGGTTAAATTCCATATTTATCCTCTTTTTGATTTCATTTTGCCACATGGATGGCTTGCTTTGATTAAATATAAGTTGTAATCATTCTATATCACACATATAACCACTTGCATTGGGACCAAAAATTGAACGTCAATCTTTGAGTATGCTCTTCTCTCGCACCATAGAGTGATCTTGAGAATCAGAAAAACGATTGAGGGGAAATTTCATATCCCTTAAAAGACAAAATATTTTGGAGAGGACAACAACCCCCTCGCGACTCCTCTTAGTTTCTTTTCAAACACACCTTGAATTTGTAAGGGCCCATACATGCCCACATGCTACAAAGATAGAATAGTTTTGAAACTACTTGCTTAGATTACATCACTAGGGAAGTTTAAAGGTTGTGTAACAAGCCCATACATGCCCGCAATCTAGGATAGTTGTTGAAGCTTTCTTAGATTAAATCACACTAGGGAGTTAAAGGATTGGTAAGGACCCACATGTCCACATGCTAGTTATCTAGGGACTTTAAAATTTTGCAAGGTTGTACCAATGCAATTTAGTAAATTAGGTAATCAAGACTTGTAAGGACCACAAAAAGTCCACATGAAGCAAGGTGACACCTAACTTATTAAAAAATTTGGCACACTTTCACTTGTTCACACACGAAGTCACTACTCACTCACATAGTTTTCATCTTGAAACATGGAGGTTGAAGTAAGTTTCCTCCTAAGGGATTCCGAAATGCCCCACCCTTTTCTTGACGAAACTATCCACTCCCATTTAATTTCAATGAGATTGGTTCACACCCCCAATCTCTCAAACAACCACATCTAATTTTGTTTTAAAAATTCAGTAAGTTTTCCTCCAGAGGAGGTGCCAAAATAATTTTTTTAGTCTAGTTAGGATCTCAGGGATAGGCATCCAAATAACTCACTGTTATTTGGTTCTCATATCTTCAAACATTAGAAGTTGAAAAACAGGGAACTTTTAAATCCTCCAAGTCAAGTGTTCCTACAACATATGGCAGGGAGATACCCATGAAGGGTTGAAGGCTGAGGTCTGATTGTTCTATGCATCCTCCCTTGAGGCACCCACCTTTTGGAAGAGATCCAATCCATGACCCATTTCTTAGTCCAAAAATCTAAATGATTCACTTTGATCGAGGTACCTATTTAGGACATCTACCCAGGTGGCAATTGTGGGTTGCGATTGCACCTTGATTGGATTTTGTGTGGCCATTGGGAAATATCACCAGCTCTTCTAGGATATGCCCCCTCTACCCCTCATTATAACTGATTATTTCATCCTTCACTAGTTCCTCTTCTAGTGGCTTCAGACACCACCGTTGAGTGCTATTGGAAGGTCCAGTTCTATTTGAGAGGAAGGACATTACATATTTTAAGACACAAGCATTTGTTTTCTTTGTTCTCCCATGCAGATAAAATCCATCTACCCACCTATATGCTTCTTTATCAATTGATTTATGTATGATGCTCTTGTGATTACATGTGATTGTGAGATATATTGTGAAAGGTCCGAAAAACATAACAAAGGCTCTTGTTAATTTATTGCTCTCATCACCATTTTCACATACCTACTTTTCTAGTCGGACATCATAGGGGACCCACAACATCCCTGTCATTCCAGAAGCTTGCTAAATCTCCCTCCTATTCTAGGAGGAGTTCCTAGCCTTGCCAACTCATTGGCTCCACCTTCTCACACCCCTGTGAGTGCTACTATCTTGGGATCCACTTTGCTTCATTCCACTTTACTTGGTTCCACATACCAAGATCAACCATCCACTCTCTCTCATTTACACAGAAGCAGAGGGAAAAATTCTTCCCATGGGGGAAGTACAACCCCACCTAACCCCCCTCACAGGTAAGGTACACAAATCACTCACACCATGGCTGGAACTAACCCTCCTCAGGGGTCAGGTACACAAAAAATTCCTACCATGAAGATAATTAATCATCCCCCACCACCCCAGATGCCATACTTGGCTTCCCTCAACATACCGGATATGACTAAACTCACCAATGATCCGATATTGCACGACCTCAGATGGCCTACAATGCCTACCAAACTCCCTTCAAACATCCCCAAGTTTGAAGGAAAAGTGGGAGACGACCTGACCAACCATATCATGACCTTCCACTTATGGTTCTCTTCAAACAACATCATGGAAAACTCTGTCCACTTGATATTATTTCAACGCACACTCACTGGCCCATCAGCCAAGTGGTATGTAGAAGAAAAATTTGGGTCCCATGTGACCTTTGAATCTTTGGTCAAAGAATTTTTGACCTTATTTCAATGACCAATCCATCATGACAATGGTCTCGAACTACTCTCAGAGTTTAAACAAACCTCCACCACACACATCACTGACCACATTCATGGATGGCGTTAGCGATGTAGTCTATGCAAAGATGAAGCCACCAAGCAACAATGCCTCAATTGGTTTCTCAAATCACTTGTTTCCATCCTTGCTAAGGATGTGGCCACCACCTTCCCCCAGTATGAAGAAGAAGCCATTAGTAAGGCTCAATAGTTTGAACTCATTTATTCACAGTCAAGATACTTATATATGGTACTACCTGATGCCTCGAGACTCATGCCATTCGACCATGAAAAAACTGGGATGTATCACTTTGTGGATGAATTGATTGGTACCACTACACACCATAATCCACACCTCCAACTACCACCTATGTATGGAACACCTCAATATCCGCCAGTATATGAAGGACCCCCTTATTATCCTCCTCCCCCTTATCAACAACCATACCCTGTTTCCCTCCCTCCACCCATAAGTGGACCCTCGCCGACATCCATCACACACCCGACTATTCAACCGAGTTTTGGAAACACCTCTACCTCTTCTTACACCCTAAGCACTAGTGAAAGCGCCACGCCTCTTGATGTACCTTACGGATCATTTCCACAACATAATTCGTACTTCCCATTTCCCGTTCCTCCCCAACCCATTGCTTCTCCACAAGGACAACCACATGCTGGGGCTAACTTTGTTCATCCCTTTCCCATTCAACAAGTCCACAATTTCGAACAAATGAATATGGAAAATCCAACCCATCAATCGAATAATTCCAAAAAGAAAGGAAAAAACCGAAACAAAAATAATTCAAGACCAGGAGGGAATCACCCCTAACAAATCCAACCTGTCGAGGGCAACCAGAATCAGGGGAACCAAAACCCCCAAGGGGGAAATAATAACAAACGCCAAGGGAAGAATAAAAACAATCTTCAAAAAAAATTCCCTTGTGCCCTCTACTGTGAGTATGGCCATTATACTCACCATTGCCCTCAAATTGCTGACTTTAAATGGATGAAAGAATCTGGAAATGGACCACGTCCCCCAGCATCGCTTGCCCCTTAGAAGGCCCCACACAAATATGTACAAAAACCACTCCCAACCATGCTGCAAAACCCTATTCCACACCAAGTGGTGATGAACAACCAACAAGAGATGCATCCTGCCCCACAACAGATGGGACAGTATCCCAACCCGGGTACTTCTGCAGATTACACTATCCTCCTCACTAGTGAGGAAGAAGTTCTTCTACAAATGCATAGTCGTCAATACATCGCACCCCCTGACTCTGCTACCACTAGCTCGGAAGCAACCCTAGTTACAAGCGAACCACCTTTGATGATTCCATGCCCTAATACTGAAACTCCCCTCCATATTGCTCACATTCCATTACGATGAAATGTCGACAACCCTCAGGCTAGGGTGGCACACAATTATAGTCTAGTCAATGACTTGGCACAATCTCCCACTACCATGTTAGTTTTAGAAGTCCTTCAAACCTATCCTACTAAACGTAAGTCATTACTTTCCACCCTGGGGGAAGTCGACCCTGCTGACACTCGACTCATCACCTTTGATCTTGATAGTGGGGAACATCGTCTCCCCGCTCTGGTTGCTTTCCAAATACCGGTTAAAATTAGGAACATCACAGTTCATCGCTACATTATTGATGAAGGTGCATCCAAATGCATCATGTCCAAAACCATATGGAAGAAACTTGGCTCCCCCAAGCTCATACCATCCACCATCACTCTGACAACTTACGATGGATGCTCATCCTCTCCTTAAGGGATCTTTCAAAATGTCCTCGTTGAACTCAGGGGAAAGACTATCCTCGTTGACATTGAAGTTATTGACACTCCACTCAATTACAACATCTTGTTCAGATGTTGCTACTTGTACACTATGAAGGTTGTGGCCTCTTCTGTGTTTCTGCAAGATACCAGATATTCTACTTCGGATGCACCAAAAGCACATTTGGACTGTTTCAGGAAAAGCTGGTGCTGAGAGAGTAGGCTGAGAACTTGATCCACATGAGTAAGATGGTATGTCCATGTCTTGCTATATATGAGCATATCATCAAAGAAAACTAATACAAAATGACGGAGAAAAGGGCGGAAGGCATGGTTCATGAGGCTCTGAAAGGTGGAGGGAGCATTACACAAACCAAAGGGCATGACCAAAAACTCGTAGTTTCCCTCATGCGTGCGAAAGGCCGTCTTGGGAATGTCGGACTCTTTCATACGTATCTAGTGATAGCCCGAGCGAAGATCAAGTTTGGTGAAGAATTGGGCACCACTCAATTCATCCAGGAGGTCATCAATGACAGGAATGGGAAATTTGTCTTTGATGGTTAGTTTGTTGAGAGCACAAAAGTTAGGACACATTCTCCAAGAACCTTCTTTCTTCAGTACCATGATGACCAGAGAGGAGTAAGGGCTCGTACTAGGACGGATGACTCCGACAGTAAGGAGTTCCTGGACCATTTTTTCAATTTCATTCTTTTGTGCAAATGGGTGGAGATATGGAAGTATATTTGGGGGAAGGCTTCCTGCGACAAGGGGAATGGAGTGATCATGGACACCGCAGGAAGGAGGGAGTCCTTGGGGAGTGGAAAAGATGGTTTGATGTCTAGAAAGGAGGGCTTGGAGGTCTTGGGGCACAGGTGGGATCTCGGTGGCTTGTATGGTGTGGAGTTGGGCTATGACAC
>CBVK0100189428.1:0-13936 GCA_900067695.1 Picea abies | reverse complement strand
TATGCCCCAATTAAGGGGTAATGAGCCAATATTAGGGCTTAACACTAATCAACTCACAAACTTTTGTCTTCTTTAGATGGCTTAACTAAGCATGCAAGTGTTGTTTTCTTCCTCACCCAAGTGACAAAACCAACACACCAATATTTAATGACTACATTTAATGTACTCGTGGTGCTTATGATCCTGTTCTATTGAGTAATCAGTTCTGCACCAAAGTAATTATTATACTAAAGGAAAAACAAAATACATGTCGTGGCGCAACAATGCACACTTTGACTTTATTAACTTATTTTAAATAAATTATAGAAATTCAAATCTAACTACTATACATGCTCCTTTGGACTCGAGAAAAAATCTTTTAGCTCAATCCTGATAAATATAGGGTTTCAGGGTAGCACCATTCACTCATATTGGCTAAATTATACCATCCAGTTGTGCTAGTCTGACTGCACCAAAGTGTCATATCTCCACAACTATAAATGGGCCCAACCAATGCATGCACAACTTGCTTGGATGTTTCTGGTATCGATTGTCATATAGTAGGACCTTATCTCCTTGTGTAAATGTTTTGGCATTAATATGTCTGTCGTGTCAAGCCTTATGCCTATCTTTATCAATCGTTTGATGAATTTTTTCTAAAAACCTGGTCTCATCCAATTCTTACAACTCCATAACCCTCTGCAAAATTGATTCATCCTCTGACATATGTGTAACCTGTGCGATGTAGAGACTAGGGGCAATGAATTCTATAGGTACCACAACTTCTTTCAAATATACTAGATGAAATGGAGTATACTTGTGAAGTTTCTTCATGGTCGTCCTGTAATCCCACAAAACTGTTGGGACTTTGTCATCCCAATCTTCCCTATTTGCGCAACAAAACTTCGTCAAACCTCTTTCCATAATCTTGTTAAATGCCTCCACTATGCCATTGGCTTGTGGATGGTAGGGTTTGATTTTATGATGCTGGATTAGGAACTTCGTCATAATATTTTCTATTGTACTACTGATAAAATGACCACCCTGATCACTAGTCAGACTCATAGGACATCTATACCGAGTGATAAGGTTTTCAAAGATAAACTTGGCAGCGGTATCGGTTGAAAAATCCTGAACATTTGTTTCCTCATCCTATCATGTTAGGTAATCGATTGCGGTGATAATATACCTGGAATTTAAGTGCTTAGTTGTGGGGTTGATCGATCCAATAAAATCAACCGCCCACTTCTCAAATGCTTGCAGAGCTCAAACCGGATGAAGAGGCAATTTGTCTCGTTGTGATGGCTTACCTACTCTCTAGAAAACATCACAAGATCTAGCATATTCCTTCGCATATTTTAAGAGCGTGGCCCACCATAATCCAGCTTGGAGGAATTTCTGCACAGTGGCCTTTCCTCCAACATGGCCTCCTGCAAATCCACTATGGCACTCCCACAAGATGTCTTGTCTTTAATCATGGTACAAAATGCACCTCCTGAGGATATTGTCTATGCCTAACTTATACAATTTCCCCATGAAAAATTGATAGTCCATTGCTTGAACCACCATATAGTGTTTCTGAGTTGCAGAGTACATTTCTGGGCAGGCCCCTGTAATTAAGAAAAATGTTATGTCTTCGAGGTATTTTGGTGCAACCTCAACTTGAAACAAGTCTGCAACTGGGAGATGATCATAGATCTCTCCACCACTCTCCCCTGACTCCAATTGGACAAGTGATCGGGACCCTATTGCATCTTCCTAGTTTGATGATCACCTCAAATGAAAATTTCTGAAACAGTTACAACCATCAACAAATTATTCCTTCCAAGACAGGCTTGTTAACTAGATATTTTAACGTAGAATGACTAGTAAAAAATTAAAAATGAGAGCTTAACAAGTGATGTCTAAACTTCTATAGAGACTAAATCATAGCCAAACACTCCCTTTCTATGGTTGTATAGTTGCGTTCATATTGTGATAGATTCCTGCTATAAAAATAGATCGGATGATCTGTATTTCCATCTTCTATTTGCACTAAGATGGCTCCCAGGGAAATACCTGATGCATCCACGTGCACATGAAATTCATTTTCCCAATTCAGAAATATCAAAATAGGTGTTGTGCTAATATTTTCCTTCAATATATCAAATGCTCGATCACACTCTGGTGTCCACTGGAACAATTCATACTTCTTTAGTATGTTTTCTAGGGGTGTGGTAATATTCTCATACCTTCTAATGAACTTGTGATAGTAACTTGTGTGCCTCAACGTTGAACACAATTTTTTAGTGCTCGTAGGGAGTGGCATATTCCAAATGAATACAACTTGGTTGGGTCTACCATCACTCCTCGGCCTACTATGTGGCCTAATAGATTTCCATGTGGCACATATAAGATACACTTTATGAGGTTTAAAGATATCTTCAGTTCTCTACACTGATCAAACATCAGTCGTAGTAGAGCTACATGTTCTTTCAACAAATTGTACATTGTCCATTCATTCATATAAACTTCTATAAATTTGTTAATAATTTCTTGGAAAGCTTTTATTACAATCTGGGAAAAAACTCCAGGGGCATTCTTTAGAACTAAGGGCGTCACATTACATGCAAATGACCCTCATTCTTTTATGCATGTTTTCTTTGGTTTTTCTTCTTTGGTAATTCTCACTTGGTGATACCCTGAAAATCCATCGGTAAATGAGTAAGACTCTTGCCCCACAACCTGTTCTAGCACCTCATCAGTAAAAGGTGTGGCAAAAGGGTCATGCACACAGGAAGAATTAAGGATTTTTTAGTCTACACATACCCTAATTTCCTCCGTACCTTTCTTTCTCTGAATGATTATGGGGATAAACCACTCCGCTTCTTCAATTGGAAAAATAAGTCTGGCCTCAAGCATCTTGTCTGTTTCCCTCTTAACCTTCTCTTTCACCCTGGGGTTAAGATGATATGTTCTATGCCTTATAGGTTTTGATTATGGTTTTAGTTCAATTTTCATCTCTCCCATGGCCCCTTTTATCCCTTTTATCTCTGAGAATGTATTTGGGAATAAGTCCTCATACTCCTGCAATAGACTATGTATTTCCTGGCTAGTTTGCACATCCCAGTAATCTCCTATGAAAACTATCTTGGGTTGCTCGGTAGTTCCTATGATGAATTTTATAAAATTCAATGGATGGTTATAAGAGCTATCAGTTTGATTGAGTAGCGTGTTCTGGATTTCTCTACTTCCTTCTATGTCCTTAATGGATAAATTTCTCAGTTCTTGTAAATCATCAAGGTTTTCCAAATCCTTCTAGATTTTATAGCATTCTATGGGTATCTTGTCTGTGTCCAAGTGAAGGTTAGACCGAAGCACTTGAATATTATTGGCACATACCATGGGCCTGATTTCCATTTACAACCATTGGTAAAAGTAATTTCTTTAATTCTTTGCAGGACTATCTTAAGCTTAGGGTACTTACTTGTAAAAGAGAAGTCCTTGTAAAATTGTTCTGATAATGTTTTCTAACTATTGTTCTGCCTTCTAGTCTCTTCATGAATGTACTAGGATTTCAGGATCATACCTAGCAAATGGGGAAATAATTTAACCCATAAGTGAGATGGTACTTCCGCAACTTGCCACTGTCATACGCATTGTTCGATATGTGTTTTAGGATCAGACTGTCCATTGAACAATTGTGCAACTTGAAAATCCATCCACATATTTGATTTTAGTTGATCCTTATCTTGAAATATACATTAGATAGCATGATTCACATCCTCCCAGTTCCTAATTACTTTTTTGTGACTATCCCACCACCTGACAGGGGTGTCTTCCAAGGCTATGTCTAGAACTACGATCCTTTGATCTTATGCTATCTTTTCTTCCATTCTAACTAGAAAATTGCGAAGGTTTGAGGTACGATTTTATGTTGGATGTTCTCTGACCTCGGTTCCAACCCATCTCATTTCTTTGATAGTAGTGCATCATCTTGAAAATATTTCATATGCACCCTTTTGCCAACTGTCAAATGCTAGTTTTGAGTCTCCATCCGCGAATTGTATGCTCCTCCAACTTACTAATCCATCTTCAGTAGGATTGATGTAGTCTACTCTCATTCATGCTGTTATGATGTATACTTGACCTAGATCCTCTCCTTCCATATTTTTGTTTGTTGGCTTTGTGTATCAAGGGCCTACATATGGATCCAAGGGATGAACTACTTTTATTCCATTTTCTTCAAATGCCATAGTATCCCTCTTTAGGTCAATAAAAACATAGTTATCATAATCCTAATCAATACAAAGTAGTGTAGGATAAGGGTCCTTATCCCCCATGATTTTGATCACCTCAAAATCAGCTACAATCTTTACTCCCGCAACATCTATCTCCACATTCTCTAGCCTTCCTATTGGGAAAATACAATAATGATTGGCCATTCTCAATTGGATTGGGGAATATGCCAATTGGGGTTTCCCTAAATCTTCCCAAGTCTTTTTAGGAAATATGCTAACATCAGATCCTAGATCTAACATAACATCCTTAATCTCAAACTTGTCTAGTTGGAATGCTAGTCTAAAATATTTCCCAATTTGTATTTTCTTTCTTTGCACTCTCTAAGTGTTCTTCTCAGGAAGATTAGTCATTATTATAGCTTATGAGGATTCCTCTGTTCCTAGGACTAGGTACAGGGCATTGTGCAACTTCTGTGTCAGCTAGTCATTCCCAAGAATATAAGAAAATAACTGAAACCAAAGGTTGACTACATTTTGTGACTGCTCAGGTTGTCTCATCAATATTACGAGGATTCGAGGTGTTGGGGTGAGGTAGGGAATCACACAATCTTAGGATAAATGGTGGGATGAGGGTTGTTTTCTTCTATTTCAGGGCCAGGAATAATCTGGAATACTTCTATTGCATCTTTAAAGAATATCTTATGTTTCTGAGGGTAATACTTGTTCTCCTTGGGAGTTGCTTTCTAGATCTTAGGAAGATTATCAACATCTGTGCCAATATTTTCTCCTCCGTGAGTAATGATATTAATCTTGGGTAATTTTCCCTTGAATTCCCTCTTTATATTTGAGAAAATGAATATGGATCCTTGTTGGCGTGCTCGATCTTCCCATTTTGCAATTAGCTCTAGGCAGTCTTCAATTGCAGGTCTATTGGTTCTGCAGTGAGAGCATCATGGTTGTCTCGGTTGAGGACAATCCCTAGACATGTGACCTTTTTCATCACATTTGTAGCATCTACTTGGTCCTCTTCCCCTGTTTCCTCCTCCTCTGAAGTCTCCCCAGGCCCAACCTCCTCGGCCTCTTCTCCATACTTGAGGGGTTTCATTCACCCTCAATGATGTTCGATCCAATTTGTTTGCAAGTGCATCCAACTCTCTACACTGATTCGTAGCATGCATCATATATGCACAAAAATCACAATGCATGGTATTCAGTATGGTTATAATACTTTCAAATAATAGGGAACTTACTTGGCGCATTCCCATGAGTTTGGCAGATCTCGCAATACGCAGTTGATTGCGATGCTTGATTTCCTAGAAAGGCATGATATGGGGTTGGGGTATGGAATGGTAAATTCATAGATACTTGCGCAACTCCTCTCGTGGGTCATGGTGAGGGTCCCATTGGATTGTGAGGAGGTTCCATTCCCCTCATACATGGACATTTGTTCACCCGATGCCCCTGTGTGTAGCATCCGGTACACCAGACTTGAGGTCGTCATGGTCTGGGTATCGTCAATTATTTAATATTCTCTATTAGTGCCAATATTTTTCCTTACAGTTGTGCCAAATTTTCATCTATTGAGGGTCTAGTCACCCTTAGACTCCCCGAATATCCTTCCATGGATTCAATCTCCATTGATTGTTCCAAGGCATCTGTCAAGGTGGCTATCCACTATTGTGTTAACAAAATTCATGTCAGAGGTAGAAATCCATGGATATACCACTCTCTCTGGTGATCTTCATTAATTGGATGTGCTAGCCTCCCAATGAAATCCTTAAACTTATGACTATATTCCCAAGCCTATTCTCCTTCCCTCTATTGAAATTCATGCAACTCAGACAAAGCTTGTTCTGACTAAGGTAGCTTAAAATTTGCTATAAATTTTATCCGAACTTGGCCAAGTGTGAACGCTTGTCCTTGCGCTCCTCCTCACTCAATAGCCCTCATGTACCATTTGAGAGAATGACCTCTCAAGGTAGTATGGAATTCAACTAGTTTATTTTCATCAAGATTCCCTCTGGACCTCCAAATCACTTCACACAGAAACCAATGATGCTCAACATCCTCATCTCCTTTACCCCAAAATTTAGGGTATCGAGCGATTGAGCCTCCCGCGTTTCCATCCATTTCTAATCTTATTTCTCCTATCAAAGTAAACCCTAACGATCCTGGTTGCGATATACTAGGGGATCCCAATATCCTCCTAGTATTCATGCTCATTGGCTACGACTGAATAACTAATTGAATTGAATTAGGAATAGCATAATAAGGTAGTATAGAACTTACCACTGGTATAGAAGACACTTGGGGGACAAGTTATTTGGGGCTAATTCCATTGGCTTCTGGGCAAGTTTCTTTGATATGGGGGGTCTCGTTCTCATCCTCTGGAGCAGTCTCTTCAGTCAGATTCCCAATCTTTCCTAGTATCGGGGATGAATCTTCTCTTTCTTCTGCAAGATCCATGTAGGCTTGATCTTCCCTTTCTTCTACACATTCTTCTTCTTGTTCACCCTCTTAGGGACTTCTTTCTCTATGCACTTCTCTCTCATTTAATCTTTGATTGGCCATTCTTCCCTGTCTTCTCATCTTTCTCAAATATTCCTTCTTTCCTTCATCGACTTCTCCTGGTCTGATTTCTTTCCTCAACACCTTAGATTTCTTTACTACTTTCTTTATCTTACTACACCACCACTTCTCAACTATGGCGGCTCTTTTCAAGGCATGCTCATTCCTTGCACCCATTTCTTGCCGCTCCCCCATTTATAAAAGAACCCTCTCCCCTTTCTCATACCATGATCCCACCCCAAAGTCACCCCACCCCAAGCATGGGTGTTTAATTTTTCATCTTAGTTGGGGAGGTGTTCAACGTCCCCTCCTCCATCAAGAATACCTTAATCCACAGAGGAATTTCTCTCAATATTATTCCCATGCATATATCTTGAAATCCTCTTTTTCCCTTGCAAAATACTGGTGATTCTCAACTACAAATTCAATGTATCCTTCCAGAGTTTTATTTACCCATAAATCAACTGCTCGCATGATCGGGAGATCCAACCGATGAAGCAATGCATTCTTTTCTGTATCACAAGTACATGTCTTCTTGACTCATTCTTGGAATTTCAGAGCTTCTTGGAGCATGTCTGTCCAATGGAATAGTTCTTCCAGAAATTTAACCCATAATATACTAGTTGCTTGATCTTTCTGAGTAAAAGACAACCTCTCTTGTATCTTCCACATATTTAGCTCACAACTCCACTTCTTTCCATATGAAGGCATCACAATTTCTTTCCCACCACTGGTGAATATCAGATCAGTGGATCCGTGGAAGCATTCTCCCTATAGATTCCCTTATAAAGCAGGTCCCAACATTGGAACCATTTTTTTGGTGTAGAATTGATTAGACCAGGGTCCTTCTCAGGTTAACAACAAAAGGTATCGAAGTAGTCTGAGCACTGACATTTTCATCTTCCTTGAAGGGAAGAAGTCTCACCTGAATCACAACCAAGACGAGGAAGAGGGGAAAGGGTAAGAATTATACTTATATAAATCCGTACAATCTCAAGATCATTGTTAGTCCCATGCAAGATAGATTAAACACGGAACTGTCTGAACATTCCTAACCCAGATTAAATAAAATAGAGTTGTGTTTCATTCCTAAAGAATCTATATCCAATTAAGTATATCTGACATAAATATAATACAAAGAAACATTCAAGATAATCTTAAGCTCAATAGACACAATAATTTCAAAATTTGGGTCTCTCTTTGTATTAACATCATATGGCTCTTCTCAATTACATGATTCGACTAAGTTACAGACACAACTTGTTCATGCCAAAGATAACAAAAAAACTCTATACTACTGAGAGACAAGGTTATCCCAAACCCTTTCTCTTTCGACATTACAACAGGACATGACTCTATTACAACCTTGGTCTAGTTCCAAACCCAGACTCTAGAACTCTAGCTAAAATTTACCCAAAATGGACAATAACGACACAAAACTTGAACCAATTCCAACAACCATCTGAACCCTTTACAATTATATTCATCCCATATATATAATCCAATTGGGATCTTTGGGTTTGATACTTTGAATGATTTTTTTTCTTGCTCTTATTGTAACTTATTTCTTCAAGCTGGTGTTGCGCTGTCCTTCCAATTGTTTTCATCTTCTTTCTTCATTCCCTTGTCTAGATCCTCTATCAATTGCGCAACTTCTATCAACAAAATGAAGGGCCCAACAAGAGGAAATTAAATGAGAAACATCCATGAAAAGGAGAAGAAGACCAAGAGTTTTTAATCACACGAGAAGTTCCTTATTTGTCACTACTATAAGAAGAGAGGTCGCAACACTATGATTTTTCATTACTTAGAGGCATCATCATTCTATGGGAAGAAATCCCATCATGAGGCCTCATGTTGGGAGAAGAAAGACACATATCAAAGACATAATTGTTTATAAGGAGGAATGGAATGAAAACATCCCCAATCCAATAATGAACTTAGAGGAACATGGAGAGGAGGAGTATGTCAATAAATCCATGTAGCAACAATAATCATATTTTCCACCACTAATATATGAGTGGACATTGGGAATAAATGTGTCAGTGACTTCATCCAAAGCTTCACCCTAGAAACTGTGCAACGAAGAGAAGGGTGTGGAGAGTGAACAATACAAAGGATGAGGAGTTTCCTACATCACCAAATCAAGGAGAATAAGATGTTGAAGGAGTGACATCAACACAAGAAGTTTTTATCACCATTAAATAGGATAATGTGTTGATGTCAACCATCAAGGTAGTCTCATTCCAATTGCTACCTATAATATTTCAAGAACCCCTTCTTGGAGATGTGTCAAAGACTAACACATTGAGGTCAATGACCTTGGGGGATTTCCTGAGAACTACATGATGTTTTTGTAACCATATGTAGGTGCTAAAGGGATTTTTCCATGCTAGTAAATGTATTATTTTAAGCACAAGTCAAGATCTAGTTGCGAGAAAAAAACGACACTAGTAAAATTGCAAGAAAAAGGGAGAAGAAAGAATGAAATAACACTCGAAAAGAAAATATTTTTGAAGAATCAATTTGCATTTCACTTTTATATTAATTCTTGACATGAGTACAATATATAGACTCTCTAGGGAGTAATTTTCATAAGGTTGGGTTTTTTTGTGCATGCACTAATTAATTTAGTCAATTCTTCACTAATCAATATCATGGGTCAATACCATGAGTCACAAAGTGGTATATGATGGTAAATGATAAATTTGACACCATTAATAATAAAGGTAATATGGAGTTACTAAGGGGATAAGATATCCATATCCAATGAACATTAGTTTCAGTCAATTCCATATGTTAGACTTATTATGTCCCTTGAAAAGTGGAATGCTATGCATTTATTATAACACCCCCTCTAAATCACAACCTGGAAGTAGGAATTTTTTATGAGTCTCGACAATTTTCATCCATGTTTGGTACTCATGTATAAACAAATTATGCAAAACATAACATGACAATGGTGAGGCAAAGAGAGAAAACCTAGTAGGAAGAAACCCCCTCAAAATATAATGCATACTATTATGTAGTTGCTATAAAGAAGGATGGTGTTGCATATAAAAAAACCCAACATTTATTTTTCCTTGAATGTGTCTTGTCACATCATGTGATAATCCATTGGCTGTGTTTTTATCATTGTACACTCTGATAATAACAATGAGTTCTCGTGGAGTACCCAAAAATTGATAACTAGGTCTCTCTGACTTGGTAGTTTCTCCCACTAGATCACTAGTTTCCTATAAATTTGATGTGCCCTCCCTAGCTTGTGATTTGTATTTGAAATATGTTGTTGATATTTTTATAAATCAGATTCTGAAATATGATCTGAAGAATTTGTAAAATCATCTTGAAGATATTCCTCTGGAGGAGTCGAGAAAGGTGCAACTTGTTCTCTTAGAGTGCATGCAAGGGGCCTTCCTCGATCTTTTCATCTAATTTTTCTCTACTTTCTTCATTTTCATGTGTTATAAGAGTAAAATAATCATATTAAGGAACAAAATTAGAAAAGGTATACAATGTGTAATGATGATTCACCTCCCCAAATGCAACCCTGGAGCCATATTCCATCTTCTAAATTTTCATTGAATCTAGAGTGAACTCAACTTGCTTGCCTATACCTGAGTGTGTAATATGGTATATAGAGAGGATATTCATGGAGATATTTGAAACATGTAAAAAATTATGAAAGTTTCCATAATCAAGGTCCACACTCCCTTCTTTTCACACTCTCATAGGTGCTTTGTCTCCCATCAACATAGGAGGTCTAGTGCAAGGTACCAAGGAATAAAAAGAATGATTTGATGTAATTGTATGGTTAGAGTCCCCTATGTATAATAACCATATATTATATGATGAAGAAATAGTAGTCAGAATATGACCCTTACCTTCATCCTCTGGTGGCTTGTCTTTAGTCTTCTTCTCGACATTGTCCGATATGAAATATGCAAGGATGTGTTGTTGAAGTGATTTCTCCATAGGATCATTTGTCTTCATTGTACAAGAACTCTTAGGTTGAAACCCTCTATTAAAGTAGCTATACTTTGTTCTATACTTATTATACTTTCCTCCCTTTAGGTTCAATGTCTCCTTAGAGGATTCAATGTTTTATTCATCTATGTGATCAATATCCCTTGATTTCTTCTTGTTATTCTTGCTATCATCCTGAACTACAAGAGCATGGACCATGGATCTCTTGAGAGCCTTGATATGAATGATATTATTCTTCTCATGAATGAGCAATTATATGGAATCATCCATATAGGGGATATTCCAATATTTTCCCATAGAAATACTTGTAGTGTGGAAAAAATAAATAAACACAAAATAATTGAGCTCTAGCTTTGAAAGAATTGAGAGGATAAGATGCTCCTCTTTCCTATCAATACCATAAGATTTATCTTGTTGAATAAAGGTATTGGAATTGGAAAAAGTAGTACTATAGGGTCTCTAAGTTTCTTTGGATAAAATATATGTGCTTTTTCTCCAATATATGTTCTCTTAGTTCATCATTCTTTCCAAATAATCCATCCAAATTAATCCATACTTCGTTGGGAGTTGAAAAAGTTCAAGATGAAAGAGGAAGTTTGGAGAGATGAAAAAGCATATAATCACATAGGCCTCATCTATTCTATTGAAGTAATTTTCATTTTCTACAATTGAATTGGATTCAACTTCTATATCCATAGAGACCCTATAACTCCCCTTACTCCTTAGCATAAATATGATCTTGGGTTTCCATTCAAAGTAATTGAATGGGATGAGAATCATTGATGTAGATGGTTGTTCCATTCTCTTTGGTCCATTCAATATTGTAAAAATAACTTGCAATATAATTCTATTTTTACTCACAATACACTCTAGTGCTCTTATACCATGCAGGATTTTAAGCACAAGCCAAGTTCTAGTTGTGAGAAAAAAATTACACTAGTAAAATTGCAAGAAAAAGAGAGAAAAAAGAATGAAATAACACTAAAAAAGACAACATTGTTGAAGAACTAATTTTTATTGCACTTTTGTATTAATCATTGAAATTATTACAATATATAGACTCTTCATGGATACTTACACATAAGGTTGGGGTTTTTTGTGCATGAATTAATTAGATTTAGTCAATTCTTGACTAATCAATACCATGAGTCACTAAGTGGTAAATGACAGAAAATGATAAATTTGATTCCATTAATAATAAAGGAAACATGCACTTCCTAACAAGATAATTTATCCATATCCAATGTGCATTAGTTGTCACCAATGCCATATGTTATACTTTCTTTAAATAACATTCCTAAAAATAGGAAACCCCCTAAATTTGGTAGTGGATAAAATAGACATAGATTTCCCTTGAAAAGTGGAATCTTATTCATGTACTCCAACAAGAATAAGCATATCCTAATAGGATAATGCATAACAAACTTCCCTTATGGAATTATTGCGTGATGGCATGTTGTGGAATGGTCACAATATACACATACCATAATTCGACTTGGATTCATTAACTAACAAGATGGATTTATTCCAAGTTGGGGAGAGATGTGAATGAGTGCTAAATATAGAGTTTAGATATAGAGATTGCTTAGAGATGAGATTCAATGAGTAGAGTTATACATTGTGGGAACAAGTGATCCAGGAACTAGAGCCAAATCCATAGTCAAAACTAGATTTAGTAACCAATTCCATGAGCTAGAGATGGATATAGAGTCAAACTTATAGCAATTATCCAGAGTTAGAGCCAAATTCGACAGAAGAATATAGAAGATACATTAATCTAAATTGTTTTCCTTTGGGATTTTTGAGACCAAGAAGGATATCGATGGGGAGGTGTGATCCAAAATGGATCCAAGCCCTAGAATCGTTGTAAGACTAAGTACCTGCAAGCCAATTTTAAAATTTATGAATTTTAGACAAATTATGAAAGACAATGCAAATGTAAAATTAGAATACAACAAAATGAGAAGTAAAAAAAATGGATTAGTTAAAAATAAAAAAGTAAAATAGGAGAGAATAGGACAAGGAATGGGAAATGAAATGTCATACTATTGGCCTTCCCATTATCATATATCTCCCTTTTTCCTCTGGTACTTTCACCCTAAAAGGCTATTTTGGCCAAGGAGAGGAGGATGGATAGAGAGCCATGAAATCATTATAACTAGAGATTTCTAAAATAGAATGAGAAACCATTCAAATATGATTTCCCCATTTTGGTTTCTAGGGTAAAATCTGAGTTTTTATGTGTGAATTTATCTTTTCTGTCTTGTTTTCTTTGTCTATGATTTGAAATGGAGTTAATATGTAGTTTAATGGATTTCTATGTCATGTTTAACTAGGAGGATTGTTTACTAGTCACTACTTAAGGTTGTTTCCCATAGATACAATTTCCATGAGAAACAAAACTAACTGAATAGCTCTTTATTCTCCTCCATTCATCTGTTTTGGTGATGGAATATCAATGGAACTCATTCTAGAGTATTTTCACTAGTGTAGAGAGACACTAATTTGGTTTCTTTATGGTTGTTGGTGTATTTATCTCTCCTACACATTTCCACTTCATTCACTGAGCTAAATTTTCCTTGTTCGCTAGTGTTTTGTTGTTGGGTTGTTATATTCTTTGCAATGAAAGTCGAAGGTCAAAGTGATTGACCAGGAAAATTCAAAGTCCGAGTGATTTACAACAAGTTGAGAGGTTAGTCGACAAGAGGTCATCAAGAGGTCATGTGGTAACTGAATGAAGAATGAATGAAGGTCAACTAGTAATTTGAGTGGTATTGGACTATAATGCAATCCCTAGATTCATGGGATTTGTAGAAAAATGATATACATGGATATGTAACTATTTTTGGGCAACATTATTTAGTGTTTTCCTACTTAAAAGATAATATTTAGATCAATCTATTAGAGGTTTCTCGTCATGTAGATGTAAGATGAATTGGCTGTAGGACTGCTCTTGTGTAATCAAGAGGGTATGATGTCAATTGTTTCTTAGGTGTAGACCAAGGTTAGCCATTGTTAGGATATTTGGACACTTAGGAGTTAGTTAAGATCTACTTCGTCTAATATGTCGTTAGGTAAAAGTGTGTTTCTTTAGTATGCATTAGTATGCATTTGTAGTTAGGAAATCCGACAGTCACGATATGTTCCCGACATAGAGTGATCCGACGGTTCATACTCTCCTC
>CBVK0100189427.1:0-13937 GCA_900067695.1 Picea abies | reverse complement strand
CCACCTTTGTTTGGCTATCTAGCCTAGGGTTTGCTTCCAAAATGATTCTCTGTCAAGGTTAAGGTGCTTGGGGATGGCTTCAGCCTATGGTTGGGTGACGATATTTCTATATTGTCTATGGTTAAACAAGCACATCCATTATATTCTAACATCTTCAAGGGATTCTCATCATCTTCACTTGTATCTATGTTATCTGAATGTTGATTCAGGTTGTCTGCATAGGAAATTGTCTGCCTAGAAGACACCTCATGCTCATAATATTCACCCCCTTCAGGTGGAGTTGCATGAAACTTGACACATAAATCCTTATCCACCATTGGTTGCTTAGTAATTTTGAATCACAGAGAAGTATGGAAAGGTCCAAGTTCTTCTTTAACATCTCTACTAAATCTCACCTTATTGGTGCCAATATCAACCAACCTATAAGCTTTATTATTGTCACTGATCATCATTTTTCTGCTCTTCGGATATAACTTGGTTCGCTTTTCATATAGAATCGAAGTGTAGGAAGTAGGACCAAATACTTTAAGATGTCTGACTTTGGGCTTTCTTACAGACCATGCTTCCACTAGAGTCTTTTGCTTCATCGTCGTTGCTGGAGATTTATTTAGAAAGTACATTGCTATGAACATTGCCTCATCCCAAAACCTATTTGGAGCACCCTTGTTCTGTAGCATACACTTGGCCATTTTTGTGATAGTGTGGTTTTTCCTTTCAATCACTCCACTCTGTTGTGGAGTGTAAGGTGTAGTGAATTGTGTTTTGATCATTTAACACAAAAAATATTGAATTCTTTGGAGCATAATTTACCAATATTATCAGACCTAAGAGAGGTAATGTGACAACTTGACTCTTTTTCTACTAAGGCTTTAAACTTTTGGAATTCATTAAACACTTCATATTTCAGTTTCAAAAAATACATCCAGATTTTCCTACTACAATAATCAACAAACAAAAGGAAATACTTGACACCAATGATTGATGTCGCGATCATTGGTCCACAAATGTTTGCATGAACAAGTTGAAGGACTCTCTACACTTTCCAAATGTTTCAAATGTTTCTAGATCAATGAGAAAGTTATACCTGTTTGGACCTATGGAAGCATCTCATATGTCACGAACAACTTAATTAGCAGTTGTACCCACAACTATAGGTCGGGAAGTTTTACCAGGGACAATATCTATAATGCACCGGTATTAATAATGGTCAGCATCCGATGTTTACATGTGTTGTAGTTCTTTCCTATGAACCTTTGACTCCCTTTTAGAATGATGTTGGGTAAACATGCATAGGTGAAGGTTAGAAATAACTTAAGAATAGAGTAATATGATGAAATATTTTCACAACTAGCCTTAAAACATGCATATTTAGGAAAATTTGGTTTCAGTGAAACCCTTTTGGTTCTTCGATGTGCTACACTAGCGATCCCTTGATATGTCGACAACAGTCCCTGGGTCTTCACATTCACAAAAAAATTATGGAACCTAGACTATTGAAGTCGCAAAAGTGGAAATATCGTCTTTCAAAGGCGCGAGAATCTCGATACGACTTTAAAAATATTGAAGTTGCAAGAGTGGAAACCTTGTCTTTCAAAGGCCTGAGACTTGTGATACAACTTCTAGAACGTTGGGCTCTTATACCATATTACGGAAATTAAGCACATAAAAAAACCAAGATAACTCGAAAGAGTTCTCCATATTGTATTGCTTAATAAGAAAGAAAAAAATTTCTTATATAGGATTACAAGCAAGTTGACTCAATCCACTTTATGAATGTGGGATAGACCGAAAAACAAAATAAAGTGAAATACGACAAAAGCGTAAAATAATCTAAAGTCAAGTTGACTATATTAATGCGTAAGTCTAATATATAATTGACCATTATAAGTTAATATTTATTTTAACATTGTAATACCCCTACGCCGATCCCCAACTGTAAATGTAAATATAAATGTAAATATATTTATATAAGCTGGTGAGTTGTTGGTGTCCAGTCTTGGATTCAGTTTTGTGCGCAAATCCCATAGTTGGTGATTGCGTGAGGATTGTGCATCAAAGAAAGAACATTCACATTTCATAGTGTAGCACACATCTGTGTAAGTGCGCAAATATGGCACACAAAGGAAGAGTGCACACATCTAAGAGTTTTGCTGACACCAGATTAAGCGTGCAATTTTGGGGCCCAAAGAGCCTTGTATAAATGATTGTGTTTTGAGGCAGGAGAGTTTGGATGAAAAAGGCCAGTGTGTCTGTATTGTAAATGTAATCACTCTCAAGATTATTAATATAATCACATCATTGTGCTCAAACTCAACTCAGACGAAAATAGATGAGGGGATAAACACCACGGAAAAGGAAAACGAGGGAGCTTCAGTCAAGGGGATATTTTATTAATATTTCTGAAAGTTTAATTTATGGATATTTATTTATCCTAAGTTCCTGAGTGATAGGAACGAGTCGCCAAGTGGCTAAAGGCTAATCCTGAAGGTGACAAGTCTCTAGTTATAACCATGGGTAAATTCATGAAGGTGGGTAACACTTTCGTGACAATCGGGTCTCAAAAATTTCGAAAGACATTTTTTTGACCAAACAAATATTTCTTTCGGCCGAAAGTACTATTGTTTCGTCCGAAACATGTTTCGACTAAACCTTGGAACGTCAAATCGAACAGTTTCGTGACGATGCCCTTGATTTTCATGTACAATTTTAGCCAGATAGATTTTTTTCATCCGATGACCTCTTTTTGGCCGAACGATATTCTGTTGAATACTCTTTTGGTCGAAAGATGTTTTCGGCTGAAAGATTCTTTCATCCAAAACATTCTTTTGGCCAAAAACACATTTATATATTTGAAACACATCGCTCCTACAACAATTTTTACAAATTGATGAGGTTGTGAGCACTGTGAACATTGTGAGCGATGTGGACAGGTGGACATTGCATTTGTGGATGGATGTTGCAGCTGCGGGCGGGCTGACATTGATGTTGCTTGTTAGTTATTGTTGTGGTCAAGCGAACATTGGAGTTGCGGGTTATCAAGTAAGTTCCAATTTAGATTTCGTTTTTGTTTTGTTTTTTACTTAGTTTTAATATTCGATTTTTATTTAAAATTTTAGTTTTTGTTTTAAATTTTAGATTTAGATTTAAATTTAGAGTTTTGACAGGGCCGCAATCATCCCTATCCATGTACAGGGATAGGCCTGAATTTGGTCATGTCCCTGTACATGGACAAGGCCAAATATGGTTATGTCCTTGTACAGGGACAGGCCTGAATTTGGGCCTGTCCCTGTACATGGACATGGTCGATATGGTCCTGCCCATGTACAGGGACAGGACAGAATTCAGGCCTCTTCTTGTACATGGACAGGGCTGAATATGGCTATGTCCATGTACAGGGATATGCCTGAATTTGGGCCTATCCCTGTACATGGACAGAGCCATATTTGTCCATTTCCATGTATAGGGAGAGGCTTGAATTCGGGCATGTCCCTGTACATGGATAGGCTTGAATTCTTGCATGTCTCTGTAAATGGACAGAGCCATATTCAGCCCTGTCCATGTATAAGGAGAGGCCCAAATTCGGGCTAGTCCCTGTACATGGATAGGGCCATATTCGGCCCTATCCATTTACAAACATAGTCCTAAAAACTGATAGTTCAAATTACACTTAATTAAAAATGTATGTGTTATTTTTCACCTTATGGAAGCTTAGAACATCTAATATGTGTTATTTTTCACCTTATGGAAGCTTAGAACATCTAATATGATAGCATTGTTTTCAACTTCCATTACCCGATATTAGTATTAAGCTAAGTAATCAATGTAGAATTAGCTTGAATGTTACTCTTATCAGTATTAACACCATTGCTTTAACTCTTACTATCATACAAGAGCTATGATAAATGCACACATCAAACACACTTACTGTATAGTTACAAAGACAAACACACTCATTGTATAGTTACAACATAGAACACTAGTTACAATGAGAAAACAACAAACACACTTACTGTATAGTTACAACATAGAACACTAGTTACAATGAGCTTACACAGAATAGAGATCCATGTAATTTGCATAATAAGTGGAATCATTACACTAAGTATAGTTAGTTACGAAGTTGTAATCAATACCATTAGTTACAGTTTTTACGTAATAAAGCATGCTAGGATTCCTCATCAATACTTACACCACTTAATGTAATCTACGTTTCCTATTGAATGTGTAGTTACTTAATATCCACTATTACAAGACCAGATTATACATGGTGTTCAAAGTTGCATAGATAGTGATATACATTTTTTTCGATAGCTTGCATAATATTACCATGAGTAACTCATTACGGACATCAACTAGCTTATATGGGTTACTACTAGTTATGCAACAACTTGCATAACCTCTATACATTAGCTTTGGTGATCTAGTACCCTTTGTATTTACACTAATATGACATAGATACTAGTTACAAATTGCATGGTATTCTATATGCCTTATTTTCTCCATACAGTGTGAAGCTTTATTGTATGATCATACCATAGATATGGGAATATAAGGAAATGAACAGTGCAAATATGAGTCAAATCAAAGAGATCAACAAGGATAAGAGATATGAGATCTGTTGTGACAAGGGTGAATCTTGTTTCCATAACTATTACCATTGAATAGTGGGGCAGCCGAAGGACTGTTGAGAAGAGAAGGGGCACACTTCCTGGAGTGAGACATGCATGTGGGGAATGAGAGACTATAGGCTAGTTGCAACAGTTGACACCTTGGACCAATATTTCTATTGAATATCAGACCGTATCCTGACAATAAGAACCCTTTTTTCCTGTGGAGTTTAAGCTCCAGCTCGGAGGTGACCTGTTGTTGAAAGATTATGAGGGACATAGTCTATGGATGGGAGCAACGTCCAAGTTCTGCACACAGTTGGTGACTTTTCATAAAATATAAGTGTCCTTCAAAAACTTGTTTAATTACTGTGTTCTAATGTTCATATTTTTAAATGGGTTTATCTTCCTGCATGAAATCACATTTGAATATTGTGGTTAATTCTGTGTAATGTAACTGCATGTGTGTATGTGTGTTCCTTTTCCTATATGTTGCGACATATGTGGGCATGACAATTATAAGTGTTTCATGTTAGTTACATTTATGGTTAATCCGCATAATATTGTTGAACATAAGAAGCATGGTAGTTATTAAGTATTCATGTTAAGTTAAACTATGTGGTGTGATTAGAAGATACCAAGACAAGGTATGAATTGCCAGGCACACAATGACACAATTCACATAGACAAAGGTGATAGAGTCTATGTGCAACATTGGATTGATTACATGCCCAATACTATTATGTGTGCAAAATGTTTTTGCGCATAACATTATATATGTGTTATGAAGGGATAAGCGCACACTAGATTGGTGAAAATTATTCCCCTGTTATAATTGTATTAAAAGGAGTATACTCGTAGAGTGAGACCCAACTAAGTCTGGGCACAGTATCTTAAGGTTGTGCACAATTATTTTGGTTTACTTGTAACATGAAGCATTATAAGTAGTATCTGCGCACTAGGATTTTTGAAGTAGCTTGGTCCAGTAGTGATCTTGGGCTGCTACAAAGAATATCATAGCGACAAAATTTGAGGTTGTAGTGACATGGCCAAAGTGGGAGGCTAGGGACGTTACAAAGTGGTATCAGAGCAGTTTTTGGAGAAGTGAGTGGTGTAGCCCAGCCTGGGAGGCTGGGGATGTTACAAAAAAATTCAATATAACTTAACTCAAGGCTTCATACAATTTTCTTAACAAATTACATCTTGATTTATTTTTGCAAGGGGTATATTTAGAAATTCACAACTTTACAGATTCCAAATAGTGCCTCTATTTTCTCTTGTGATTTTTATGGTGGGTTATTTATTAACTTAAAAAACTAACTTTAGTGATGGAAACCTCAGAGCAGGAAAGTTCATACCTTAGATATTTTTGGCAGCTCTAAGACATACAATCTCCACTCAACTAAAGAAACTTGTTATTTCTTAGTGATGATTCCTTCAACCATTACAATGAATTAATCCAATGGTTGCATCTATGGTTACGTCAATCTACAATAAGTTATTTTTATCTGGGAATCTAGGCAATATGAAAATGGCGGCTAATAAATTGGAAGTCTTTTTTTTGGAATTAGATGGGATCTAATACCCGATGTCACTAAACCTATAGTGGCTACCTTTGGTGGTTGTTACAATGAATAATTCTTGATGGTGGTAGTCAATTTTTGTTCCCCATGATTTACGATCATGTTGACGGGGCAACATTCACCCTGCAATAGTAAGGGGTACTCCTCGGTGCACGATCCCAATTAGACTATGCACTGTTTGGTTTAAGAGACTTATCCAAGATTTGATCCATTTGACATTGTTGGTTATGAGGGTGAAAATGGATGGTTATGCAATGCAAACATGTAGATGAAGACTATGTACTAAAATAAATATAATCTATTGCGAATATATCATGTCCTATCCTAGATAGGAGTGAACTATAGTAACCGAATGAGTTGTAAATGAAACTAAACTCTGTTAGGAACACCACACATATAGTTGAAATGAAGGTGCAAAGTTAGAAACATGAGAAAACATACATATAAACAGAAAAGTCTAAATTATATTTCTACATACATTAACAACTCATGAGCTCTTGACTTGAAAATATAAGAAAGAATAACAATATTGTAACATAACATTGTGTGCATCAGATTAGTCTATCAACAAAACATTATTCTTACAGTCCATGTGGTCAAGATACATTCTACTTGAAGAAGTTTGCAGTAAAATTAGCCACACGCATAAGCTCTTCTCTCTTTCGAAAACTGGCCCTGAGGGCTTCTCAATATTAATCAACACAGTTTATGTCCTTGAATTAGTTCTTGAGTTTATACAATGCTTGAAGAGCCAATTCAAAATGGGTCTCTTCTTCTATTTATACTCTTTTTTCTAACTATCTTGTGACTCTTTGTATTCCCTCAAAGAAGTTGTTACAAAACTGTTCATCTCCCTTCTTCTTGATGACAAGTGTACAAAGAAAAGAAAAAATTGGGAGTAGTTCAAAAAAGACTCATCTCCCTTCTTCTTGATGACAAGTGTACAAAGAAAAGAAAAAATTGGCAGTAGTTCAAAAAAGACAAAATAGAGAGTAGGTAATAACAATTTCGAATTTACTATTTTTTCCTTTTATGGAGGATTCTTGTCCCAGAGGTATGCTACCCAAATTTCTAGTTGATCATGTAAATATACGAGTCTATGGTATGCTATCTCTTCTATGGTAGTTGTGTGCAAAGCTATGTTATCGTTGAGGGTTTGCATATCCTTTGATAGTGTAGCGATGAATGCTTGAACCATAGTATAGACCTTTGTCGGTTGAATGAGGCGATGTTATATTAGGCCCGTTGTTACTATGGTGGCTACCTCGGTGACTCCTTGTCTGCGACTCATGTTGTCTTATACCTTGTCGACCAATTCCTCCATTATAATGTTTTTTCCAAGCTCCTTTAGATGGGGCAATCAACACAACTTGAGAAGTTCTTGCATCGCTTTGTGTATGCATGAACAAATTTTTATTGAGCTTGTCGTTTCTTTGTATTCCCTTTGTTCCATTTGTTGATAATGGTCTAGTGCATAGGCATTGGATTTTGTTTCCCTAGAGGAATGACAATATATCTCTATCAGTGCACCTGGGTTCTTTGGAATCCATGTTTCAATGTCATTCATGTCCTCCCAGATAATATTGAATTGTGTGAGCTTGGTTTGCACAGTGTTGTGTTGGTTTATGATAATGGCAACTAAGTCCTAGAACATGTGCATGTGCGCGTACATGTTGATAAGGGATTCTTCAAGCTCGGTCCTGAATTTTTTTGTGCTTGCCTTGAAACTCTGGACGCTACCCTCATCTATATTTACCTATCGAAGCTTCTCCTCAAGCTACCTAATCATTTCTTCATGTTCCAAATTCTTTCAGCACCGATTTCAAACATTGTCTTCTATGGCATTCCAGAAAGCAAATCCAACTTAGGCTATGGCTACTGGATCTTTCATGACACGTTCTGTCATGGGGATTTGTGTGATGACTGAGATCGGGTTCCCCCCTATTACCAAAACTTTCTTCTCTTTTTCTTGTACAATTTTGCTTGATGCTTTGTCATAAATTAAATTTCTCAGGTTGGGTACATCATTTGGCCTGAATGGAGTACCAAGTCCCAAACTTAGTCCGTTGAATTATGCATGTCCGTTGATATCGGTTGTTGATATCTCAAGGATATTAGTGTCCATCAGGACTATCTCATTGTTTCTAGCTTCTTTTTCTTTCTTTCTCTCTTTTTCCTTTGCTTCTTTTTCTACCACCTCCTTTTTGCTTTCTGTGTTTCCTCTGCTACTGCTGCATCTGCTACAATGTTTTGTGCTACTGCCTTTTTCTCGGATTCCTTCTGGGAAACTACCTTTTCTGTGGCCTCTGATTTAGCTTTGGATTTGGATTCTTTAGAAATTTTCCTCTTTTTCTCAGCGGCGTCGTTCTTTTTCTTATGAACTTTCTCTTTTTTCTTCCTCTTTTTATTTGCCAATGTCTCTTCCTTGGTTGATCTTGATGTTGCATAAGAGGAAGGAGATGTCCTTCCTATTGCCTCCTCCTCTGCTTTATTTATAGCTTCTTCTCTGACTTTATCCTCATATTCATTCCTCCCTAAGGGATTTCCTCGTTTCTTGAAGGTGACTCCATCGTAAGTTCTTGCACTATGATGTACCTCCTCTTCCTCCTAGACATATTTTGTTTATTTCCAAGGAAATCCTACCTTATTGAAATGTTCTCTTATGACTCCCTTTGGGTTGTGTCCCCTGAACCTCTCCTCTCCAAAATGGTATGAGATCAAGGTGTTTACTTCTTCTTGTGCTTGCTCAGTGTTTGAAAATGAGTAGATCCCAACATACAATGGGAGAAATTTCGGTGAAGTCTAGAACAAATCTTCTTACAAAGTTGATCTTGCCAAAAAAAGTCTGCATTGACTTCTTGCTATGCAATGGAGATATTTGCAAAATAGATTTTGTTCTTTTCGGGTCTACCGAGATTCCATATTTGGAAATCACATTCCCTAATAGTATACCTTCTAAAACAAGAAAAATAGTATTTTTGGGTTTCAATGAGATCTCATTCTTTCTACATAGTTCAAATGTTTGTTTCATATGTCTTGAGTGGTCTTCCATTTTCTTTGAATAAACTGTGATGTCGTCGAGATAGACCAACATGCATTGTCCTATTAATCCTTTGAAAGCAATATCCATAGCCCTTTGAAATGTAGCACCTTCATTTAATAAACCAAAGGGAATCATTCTGTATGCATATGTTCACCATTTAGTTCTGAATGTGGTTTTCAAACGGTCTGGTTCTACCATGAGAACTTGGTTGTATCGTAAAAACTCTTCTAATGGAGAGAACATATCTGAGCCAAAGACAAGCTGCAAGATATGTTCCATGGGGGGAATTGGGTACTTATATTTATCGGAAGCTCATTTCAAGTTTTGGAAATATCTACATATCCTAATTTCTCATGATTTATTTTATACATGCACTACATTTGACACCAAAGTTGAATGACAGGCAGGCTTGAAAATGATTCAAGCATCTAACAATTTCTTCAGTTCCTTCTAGATAAGTGGTTCAAAAATCAGATGTATCTTTCTGAGATTTTGCTGGAATGGTTTGAAACCTTCTTTAATTGGGATCACATGTTGAATTATCCAGGTGTCATAAATCTTCATATCATCATAAGTCCATGCGAACACAAATTCACAATACTTCTTGAATATCTTTTTAAATGTGTGTTTTTTCGCCTCTAAACAATAGGTGCCCAAGTTGACATACTTGGGCTATTCATAGGTCCCTAGATTGACCATAAAATGCATCATTGTTGAATTTTTGGTCTTTGGATTAGCATGCCTTCTAAACTTAGTATGTAAATCAAATAACTTCTCAAGTGTTAGTACATTTTTTGGTACACAATTTGCTTTGACTTTGCTTGTCTCATCCCGATAATTTTGAAGGTCTTGTTAATGATATTCATCGTCAATCAAAGAATATGGAAGACATATGTGATGGTGAGAAAATTGATACATTGAGTATCATTATTGAATACTCACCAGTTTGTGATGTTATCTGATATTGAAGGTCTAAAAATAATTTCAACGGAAAAACCATCACTAGGGGGCATAAACCTATATGATGTGTTGGCCAATATATGTGTGTCAATATTTTGATTATGAGGTATAGAAGTAATATTGAATGCATTGAAAGAGTATATCAGATTCCATACCTCTTTTTGATATGATTTTAGATGCGGTGACATGCAATGAAGAATATTTCTTACGCATCGAACGATTATTTCTAAATCACCAAATACTTTGAGTTACTTCACCTTAAGGTCGATGGCCCTTTTCATACCTTGGATTAAGGGTTCGTATTCTACAATTTTATTGGTGCATTTAAATTCTAGGCAACATGATATGGGTGTCTTACATTGCTCAGGATCAATCAACACACATCCTGCTCCGACTCCTTCTTGTGACTTGGAGCCATAAAAAAGCATGGACCACATGTTAGTAATATTATTCTTGTTAGTAGCGCTAAAACTTCAGTTAGTTAATATATTAAAACCACCATTATGTGTTAGTGGAAGGAGTTTTGATATAAAATATGGTTGTATTATAGATGTTTTCACTTCATAACAACTGTGATCAGTGTAAAAAAAAAGTTACCTAGAATAGTGTGAGCGAAGCTTATGGGTTTGTTTTTATCTTCTAGATTAGTTACCGCGTGTTTCAGATGAGATTCAGTGTCCATAGGGATATAGTTTGGTTTACCTTTATAAGGAAGCCACAGATGGGACCAGTCGGTTGAAAAATATCCTTGAATTTTAGGCGACCGATCTCTGCTTAATAACAAACCATATCTTTCAGGTATATCAACCACAACATTATCAATAACTTGATGTACTATAGGGTCAGATGCAAGACATTTAAGTTATCCTTTCACTTTGACATTTGTCCTATCTAACTGTATGATTCTTGTTTTGGTTAACTGTGGGACACCATTTATCTATTCGTCGACCGCATAAGGAATGATTTTTGATGAGGCTCTAGAGTTAGCTAAGCAATTGTGTACATTGAAATTGAAAATTTCATATGTAACCAGGAAAGGAGTTACCTGATATTTTGAGTGCACACCTATACTTGTTTCGTTTATGGTAGCTTTGATTTCCACCTGATGGACTTATTTTGTTTCAATAGTTTTAGAAATGCTATCAGTAGCAACAATGATTTTCTTCTGAGAATTATCAGGTTTAAAACCATCATACAAAAGATCACACAGTTGTGGCAATGAGAAGATATCAAAGATAAAGATATTGGCTTTCTTTTTCTTCATATATTCTATGATGTTGTAATCTAAAGATTGCTTTTCTGGTCTACTTATTGTTGGGTTTGATTGTGTGCCACTGGTCTTGTTGTTGGATGCAAATGCGTTGGATTTGGCAATGTTCACAGTTGGGTTAGATGCAATTCGTTTGTTGATGTTATTTGAAACAACCGTATCAAATTTATCGTTGGATTTATTTTGGGCTAAGACATTTGGTTTCGAGGTAAGAATAGGAGGAGTAATTTTATTGATAGGAACATTGGCGTCTTTGGAAGAGGAGGTGTTGGGAGCTGGACCTTTGTTGCATAAATTCTAATATCTAGGGACAACTTTAACTACTGGTGTATCTTCTACAAAGATTTCTTTTATTTTCTCATCGTCTGAGTCTATAAACCAGTCCCAAAGAAACATGGCAGCGTCCGGGGGAGGCTCCTTAGTGGTATCATCATTCACTATGTCACTTGGTTGTTCATCGTTTAGACTTTGCTGATCTAAAAATTCATTTATAACCAAGGTGATGGAATTTACCCACTGAGGATATGTCTTCTCAAAATGGTTTTGTTGGTGATATTAGCAAAAAATATCTTTACTGAAGCTAGCTATATTTAATGTAACTTGAGGGGATTTAGGTGGTCTAGATAGGTTGTTGTTACTCTTAAAGAATGGGCAGAACATCCTAGGTCTTGAAGATCCTTCAATGACATGCTTTTTGATATCTACAACTTCATTTGTCAAATTTTTGACCAATTTCACCATGTTGTCAATGTCCTTAGGCTCCTTTTCGGGCGACTTTGTTAGCAGTAAAGGTTTCTTTCCAGTTGACCTAATTTACTAAGAGTGCAAGAGATGATCATATGAGGATAACTCCCTTTATACAGTTTCAACTTCATTGAAATTTAGAGCCAAAGTTTCTTTATTATCTCTCTTGAAAAATGTGACTATGGAAATGATAAGAGATGCGGTGTAATGCTCGATGGCTAAGGACTTTGAAGGAGTTGTGTCAACAATAAAATTAGTTAAGACCTTGATAAATCACTGATTGAAATCTTTCACATTTTCCCTTTTATCCATTTTAATGGCTCCTAACTCTTTATACAAGGATGTGAGTGTTTTCCGTTCACAATTTTTTTTGATAAAGACATTCTCAAAGTGTTCCCAACATGTTATGGAATTAGGTGGCAGGCTAAAGTACCAGGTAGATGCTCTACCAAAGAAGGTATAAGAAAATGACATGTAAACCACGTCTTCATGTTGGACATTTAGAAAGCAAGTGGCTAAGAATAAGTTTTTTTATGTGATCCTTTGGTGAGACAGGTTTCTCTGGATAAAACTTGGGAAGGAATTTGTTAGATTTCCTGGGCATTCATGGAAGGGTCCTACCAAATTTAGAGCACCCTCGGACATCCAAGGTCAGATCACTGCCCTTTTCTCTTAACGTTCACCCATGATCTGTTAAATAATAATTTCAGGATTTTCACTGTCAAGGTTATGTTCGAATTCACTGTCAAGGTCTTCTACATAATGAACAAAAATATTGGGATGGTTGTCTATTTGTCTTACACAAGTATCTTTCCTCCTTAGAAGATTTGAAGCAGTTGGTAGATTACCAGTAGTTTTTCATAAGCACGGGTGATACAACACATTTATGAGAACTCTTCTTGTGGAACATGAAACCAAGTTTCTGTATGAGTTTCGGGACTGCCCGTGGAACTTTCAAAATTAGGTTTGGTATCTTTGTAGGTAATCTCTTGTTCAAGACTATTATGTAGGAAAAGTGCCAGAATAGGGTTGCTTTTGGGGAACTTATCATGATTGTGCAGATCATTTATGTAAGCCATACACTTGGCCCTCCTTCTAGTGCCAATTATGTTGACGAGGAAGAATTCACCCTGCACCAGGAAGGGGTACTCCTCGATGCATGGTCCAAATTAGACTATGCATCGTTTGGTTTAAGAGACCCATCTGGAATTTGGCTCGGCTACCATTATTGGTTATGAGGGTGAAAATGGATAGTTATGCAATGGAAAGATGTAGATGAAGACTATGTACTAAAATAAATATAATCTACGTCTAATCTATCCTATCTTATCCTAACTAGTTTCCTATCTTCATACCCTACATAACTTATACAACCTGCAATCACACACAATTCATCAATTTTAAAAGTATGAGACTTTTCAGTCTCTTTAGGTGCCTCTAGCATATTTTCCTTATGATAGAATGAAATTTATCGGATCTCCATGAGGTCTACACTCTAAATATGTTATGTACCAAAATAGATCTACAAATACAATCACCACAAATGCTAAATACATAATAGATTCAAAGGACAATAAAGAAGAAATCACACTTTATTATAAGAAAAACCTTGAAGTAGGGCAACACCATACAATGGATCCTATATTATGGAAGGGATCCTCTCCTGTTCACTTGCCTTTTCAAGGGGGAATCCTCCTATTCAACTACAACTCACAATACAATAATTCTCT
>CBVK0100189426.1:0-13937 GCA_900067695.1 Picea abies | reverse complement strand
TTATGGATAATATCTTCAAACTCCATGGCATGCCTCATTCTATTGTTTCTTACCGTGATCCAAGTTTAACTATAAATTTTTGGCAAAAATTGTTCCGACTTCAGGGAACCCAATTGCATCTCAATACATCATATCATCCTCAGACTGATAGACAAACTGAAGCAGTCAACAAGTGTTTGGAAACCTATTTGAGGTGGTTTGTATATGACAGACAAAATCAATGGGCTCAGTGGTTACCCCTCATTGAATGGTAGTACAACACTTATTACCACACTGCCACTCACATGACTCCCTTTGAAGTAGTCTAAGGAAAAACACCACCTTCAGTTGTATCATACATACCTAGTGTCTCCAAAGTTCAGCAGGTGGATCAAACTCTTACATTCCGCATGTCCATCCTCCATACTCTCAAAGAGAGTTTGGTCATGGCTTAGAATCACATGAAACAACAAGTAGATCAGGGCTATTCTAAACATGAATTTGCTAAAGGGGACTCATTGTTTCTTCGTTTGTAACCTTATAAGAAGACTTCACTCAAATCCCAAAACTTTCATAAAGTCGCCCCCAAATTCTATGGTCCTTACTGTATTCTCAAGAGAGTGGGGCTCGTGGCCTACTAGTTAGAGTTGCCTAGTAACTCTAAGCTCCACCCTATTTTTCGTGTTTCCTGCTTAAAGAAAGTGCTCGACACTAGGTTCCATACTCAAACCAGTTTACCTAAGTTGGATGAAGAAGGTTCCATTTGGTTGCAACCACAAGTAGTCTTGGACCAACGCGAGCGTCGTATATACCCAATGCACTATCAAGGAATTTCTAGTTCAGTGGAAGGACACACAACCAGAAGATGACACCTGGGAGACGACTACCATTCTGCAACAATTTCCTCATCTCAAGCCTTGTGGACAATGATGTTTTTAAGGGGGGGCATGTTAGGGACCTAACCTCTCTAACACCTCACATAGGTAGAATAATATATTTTCCATGTAATAAAGGTCGATATTAATAAGGCCTAATAATAAGGAAGAATAAGTCAAATGTAAGAAGACCTAATAGAAGCTTATGCTTCTAGAAAGATCTTCTTCTAGATTTTTCTTTTGGTAGATAGATTTAGTATAAATATGAGTCAAGAGCATGATAAGTCTTTGTCTTTAGAATTATTGTAATAGAGCGTTGCTCTGCTGTAGGTTTCCCCCTCAAAGAGACAAGTGAACATTGTTTCCTATCAATAAAGGTATTATTTTGGTGTTGTGGTTCCTTATATTTTTTTGTTCTACTGTTATTCTTTGCAATATTTCTATTTTCTGCTATTATAATAGATCCGGTACCTAACAAGATATTCCAATATCTCTTGGAATTTTTATTTCACAAGCATCAGAAGAAAAATTTCTTAAAATTTTACATGGTCCGATGTTCTTAAGCTTTAGTTTGTTATATGTTCCTATAGGAAATCTCTCATTTCTGAAGTATGCCATTACCAATTCACCAACCTTAAAATCCACTGGTTTTCTTCTCATGTTTGCTCTCTATTTGTACTTCCTTCTGTTTTCCTGCAACTTTTGCTTGACTCTTTCATGTAGCTCCTATATGTTCACTACACAATCTTCACCATCAACACTCCTCAGTCCTTGTTCTCCTAAAATTTTCAATTCAAATACGCCTCGTGGATGCATCCCATACAAAATTTGAAATGGGCTCATCCTCGTGCTTCTATTAGGTGAGTCATTATATGCAAACTCATCTTGAGAAAACACTTGATCCCTCTTCTTGGGATTCCCATCAACCAGACTTCTCAAAATGTTTCTCAAACTCATGTTCACCACTTTTTTTTTCCCATCAGTTTGTGGATGATATGTTGAGCTAAAACTTAGATTAGTACCAATTTTATTCCACAAAGTTCTCCAAAAGTATCCCACAAATATGGTGTCTCTATGAGAAACTATGTTGTTAAGGCAAACCATGCAATCTTACCACCTCTTTAAAGAACACATTTGCAATATTTGTTGCATCATTAATTTTTGTACAAGCAATTAAATGTGTCATTTTAGAGAATCTATCAACCACAACATAAATAGAATTGTTACCTCTTTCTGTCTTTGGCAATCCTAACACAAATTCCATACTTAACAAATCCCATAGCTTGCTTGGGATAGGTAGTGGTTAATACAAACCTGCATTGTAACTTTTCCCTTTAGCATGCTGACAAATTCTCCATTTCCCCACAAATCATTTCACATAAGTCTGCATACCTGGCCAAAAATAAAAAGCATTAATCTGAGCAAAGGTCTTGTCCTATCCAAAATGTCCTAACAGTCCTCCACTATTCTTCTCCTTGATCAAATTTTCCCTCATGGAACATTTGGTATACACAATTTACTGTCCTTGAACATTAAGCCTTCTTGTATCATGTAGCTCAACCACTAGCTTCTATTGTTGGTAATTGGGTTTTCACAAGCTGTATAAGCATCTCTAAGATTTGCATCTTCTTTAGACATCTCCTTCAGTCCATCAAATCTTAAAGTGATGACTTGAAATTCTTGCAAATTAAATTAATCCAAATCAATGCATCAACAACTTTATTTTCCTTACCACTTGTGTGCTTAGTAAAAAATATAAAGTTCTACAAAAATTCAACCCACTTGGCATGTCTCTAATTTAGTTTTGGTTGACTGCCTATGAATTGTAACTCATGTTTGTTAGTATACAGAACAAATTATTTGAGCATGAGATAATGTTTCCATTTCTTTAGTGCTTAAACAATTGCATAAAACTTTTTATCATAAGAAGAATATTTTTGTTTAGCCTCATTCAAATTTTCACTAAAATATGCAATTGGTCTCTGCTCTTGGCTTAAGACAACTCCTATTGCAGTTCCACAAACACCCGTCTCAACTTGGAAAAAATTACCAAAGTATGGAAAATCTAAAACAGGTTGTTCAATAATCTTCTTCTTTAACAACTTGAAATTCCTATGAGGCGCCTTTGTCCATTTAAATGGTTGTTTGTTTTCCTTGATTGTTTCCACAATTGGAGAACATAATTGATTGAAACTTATTATAAACTTCCTATAAAAACTTGTTAAACCATGGAAGCTTCTTACCTCAAACATATTTTTTGGAGTAGACCAATTTATTATCGCTTAAGCATTTTCTGGATCCATCTTCAAACCATCCTCATATATCACAAATACCAAATATATCAACTCATTCTTCATAAAACTACATTTCTTCAAATTCATCAACAAATTATTTTTCTGTAGGGTACTCAAAACCATTTTGAGGTGTCTCAAATGTTCTTATTTTGTTTGACTATATATCAAGACATCATCCAAATATACTATCACAATTTTTCCAATAAATTCTTTCAAAACCTCATTTATTAATCTCATGAAAGTACTAGAAGCATTAGCCTCAAAGGCATCACCAACCATTCATACAATCCACTATTAGTTTTGAAAGAAATTTTCCCTTCATCTCCCTCTCTAATCCTTATTTGATGATATCCACTATTTAAATCAATCTTGGAAAAATACTTAGCACCACTCAAACTATCTAACAAGTCATCAATACGAGGTAATGAAAATTTTTACCTTATGGTGATCTTATTGATTGCTCTAGAATCAATACACATACACCATCCTCTATCTTTCTTTGGGATGAGTATCATTGGAACAACACATGGACTCAAGCTCTCCTTGATCAATCCTTTATCCAAAATCTCTTGCACCTAATTATTTATCTCTTCATTCTCCTATGGTGTCATCTTATATGTTGTTTTGTTAGGTAAATTTCTCCTGGGATTAAGTCAATATGATGGTTGATACTCCTTATAGGGGGTAATGCGATTGGAAAATCATCGACTATAATATCAACAAACACATCTAACATAGCCTTAACTTCTGTAGGAAAATTATCCAAATTTGTACTTGTAAGTATTACCCTAGGCTTGTCATTCAAAGAAAAAATGTACTTCTTCTTTCTTGACTTCTTGCAACAGTGATTTTCCACTCATCAACAATACACTAGGACCAACTTCTTCTTTATATCCTTCATCATGCAAAGGAAACAATAAATGCTTGTCTCCATCTTTTTCAAGAGAATAGGTGTTCCTCCTACCATCATGAATGGATTTTTTTTCGTACTTCCATGGCCTTCCTAGCAAAATATGGCAGACATCCGTGGGAATTATATCACATAATACCCCATCCTTGTAGATACCAATTTGAATTTCCACATTACATTGTTCATTCACCAAAATATGATGTCCTTTATGCAACCAGGACACTTTGTAAGGAGTGGGATGCACTATCTTCTTCAATCCCAACTTCTCTACCATCTCAATGGAAACCAAATTGTCTGTACTACCATTTTCAATGACAACCTTGTAACACTTTCCTCTTGACTTGCATACAGTCCTAAATAGACTCTTTCTCTAGGATGATTCCTTACCTTCCTTTTCTTGCTTAATCATAACTCTCTTCATCAACGATGATTCCCCTGTCTCCGAAGCTTCATCTTTTGTGACTACATTCACATTGTCTTCCTTAGCTTCTGCAACATGTGCACTTCTCTGACCTATTGATTTATTTTCTGGACAGTCCCATGACATATGGCATGTCTTCCCACATGTGTGACATCTTATTTCTCTACCTCTACCTCTGCCTCTAAAGAAAAATCTTCTTCCTCTTGATTCTTCTCTTGGTGACTAACTACTTGAGCTTCCTCCTTCATCTTTTGGAGTTTGAAATCTTCCTCTGCCACTGAATTTTCCTTTGCTGCTTGGTAGGCATCTTCAACTATAGTTAGGAACAAAATGATAATTTCATCTTGAATCTCAAACCTCAAGCCATTGATATATCTGACAACCTTCTCAACATCTTCCTCGATATGACCAATTATAACATTTAACCTATAAAAATCCTCTGTGTACTCCTTTACTATCATAGTCTTTCATCTGATATTTTGCACTTGTCTGAATAATTTTAGTTGGTAATCCTTAGACATGAACTTACTTTTGAACTTAGCAAATCATGTTGTCCCAATTCTTAATCTTGGATTTTCCTTTTCGATTTCTGTCTGCTTGCAATTCATCCCACCATAGAGTTTCATGACCTTTTATCCTTGTTACAACATACTTTACCTTCTTCCCTTCATCTACATCTTCATAATCAAAATATTTATCTAGAGCATTTATCCAGTCAATCAATTCTTCAACATTTAGGTTACCTTCACACATTGGTACCTATACCTTTGGTTTGGCACTGACCTTTGTGACCATCCTTATAAATTTCTATTATGTTGTTTCTTCTTCTTCCCCTCCTTCAAAGGTTGTTGTCTCTTCACTTTCACTGACATCTCCTGTGTCAGGCTCCCTCTTCTTAGAAGTCTACATGTCTTCCATCCTTGCTCGAAGTTTCCTCACCTCCTGCTGCAATTCCGCATTTGCAACTAGTATTCCTCGGCCTCTTATTCTAGGCAATATCTTCTCCTTCTTCATGAACACACTCACGGGTGGTATCCGCTTTGATACCAAAAAATGACGATGGACTGGCTGAAATTCTCTAAGTGCATGTGGGTTTAAGCTCTATTGGAAATATGTTACGTTACCAATTCTTTGTGCAACAAAATAACCAGGTTCTAACCTCCTTTTGATAACCCGAACACTTGTTTCTCTAACGTTAAACCCCTTCTCTTCCACTCAGCTGAGTGTTATGACCAACACTTATCCACTTGAGTGCTTAAACTTTCCATATGGCCCCAGACTATAACCACAAGCTTATCAGATCGAGAGTCTTTTACTGTGATCACAACACAAACACAATTTAAACTCACTGGTATCCTAGTGTATTAGGAGTCCTCATGTTCTATGATTGCATAAATAAATGAGCCTCATATCTTTATCTTATCGATTGCTAGCCTTTAATTTCTCATTTGACCTTAACAAGTGGAGCGAGGAAGAATGGATCGTCCAGTTTATGGACGAGCAAGGATTAGAGATTTTTATTTTAAGGAGGAGAAGGAAGGACATCATATGAAGGTGTGGATGGCTTCTAGGAAGGGGCCATGTGAAATTGACAAACTACATGTTCTGGTGTTTCGATATATCGGAACCTTGCGGTGGAACCTTGTGATCAGAATATCGGCTTGTTAGCGTATTATAATGTCGGCTTATCAGGGTTTCGACGTGTTAGGTTTTCACATATTGCTCACTAGTTAATGACCTATCCTGAGATTGGTTTGTCAGTAGATTGGAACTCAGTGGTGAAACCACGATACTGATGTATTGGGAGATTGGGGTACCGGGTGTTCAATACTTGCACACACAAATTATTAAACGTCGGGCGTTGGTATACAGGACTATCGACTGAAATGAGGTCATCCTTTAAACAATTACAAACACATGAAATGTCGATAGGCGATATGCCAGTATGTTCGAGGGATGTCGATTTGCATAAGGATTTCCCTCAAAATCTAATCATGACCGTTCACTTCTATACAAGCAAAACTACAAGGATTTTTCAAAGGATTTCATCGAGGTTTAGAACACGATCGATATACGATCTGTTATGCTACGAATCAAGGATTTGTCGCCTTCTTAAGACCGATTATGAACACCATTCGATTTCACTTGCAAAACAAACAAAGAGGCACACAAATCTAGAAATTTTATTATAATTGAAAGGAATAGACCGATACAACAATCTAAGCTCTGTTCCTCTTTGGTCTCTCATACCTTTTCACAGTGCACACACTCACTCAATCTCTCAATATCTACCCCTCTTTTTCATCTTTTTCCAATTACAAATACAAAATCAAATTCAACAATCTCTCAAATATCCTTTAGAACTAACAATCTCAATCTACTCCTAAAATTGCTAAGAATATTCTAACTTAGAAAATGTGGTCTATTACATAGCAAAGATTTGATACCTATCAAAACCTCCAAATCCTAAGATATCCTCTAGAGATATCTCCTAATTATTACAAATAAAATAATATCAAGGAAACCAACTCCCTTTGGTAAAAGTTTATGACCCTTGGGCCAATCTAGAAATTAACTACCAAATGCCCCTGCATCACACTTCCACATATTGTTTTCACCTTCACCCTCAAAAGATGCCTCGTTGGCCTTGTTGATACTAGGCATAACATTCATCACAACATTATTCCTAGAATAATTATGCATTCCCTCATTCGTCCACACGAACAAAATCTTCCTCTAGAAACACCTCAAACTTTGAGTGCTTGGCCTTGGGTAGATCCGAAAATGGAGATGCATGCTTGTTTCTTGTTGAACCACACCTTGTGGACACCATGACTTCCTAATACACTTCTAACTACAAGATCCCTTGTATCCCACTATAGTAATTGTCACAATATCTTCCTCAAGCTTGTGCATGCTCTGGATCCTTCTTTTTCGCGTGCTTCTCATGTAATGCAAAGGGTCCAGTAGCCACAACTCCCATTTCACCCAAATGCTCCATATACTAGTGATGCTTATCTTCCTTTAACTCCTTGTATTAATCAAACATAGCGTTCCTAGCACTATACACATTTGCGGTCTAGGTCACCTCCTTATCACCATAAGTCGTGGTGGTCTTATAGTAATTAAACAATCCCCAAGGAGGCGTTTTAGTTTTTATCTTCCTTCTTGTGGTGGAAGAGATGATGGTAATGTTTCTCCTCATATATCTTCTATAAACAAAAAAAATTCAAGAAGTGAACGGAATGTAGAAGCTTGCAGAGTGATACTAAAAATAGAAATGGTTGAGGCCAGCATATGAGATCATTGATGTCATCGGATTTGTTCCAAAATATTTTCTATACTGTGAGAGGAAGTACCCATCCATTATAGAACAAATCATCGGTCGGGCAAATGTGCACCCCGAAAGAGCTGGAATTAGGGTTAAACTCGAAATCCTTCAGATCTGAACATCTTGCATTCGAATCCCGTTTCTCTATCAATACACTATTCCCCCATTCACATGCTTCTCCCTGTACTCCTCCATCTGTAATCAACAAGTCGCAAAACAAGAGAAACCCATGCAATAATTGAACCATCCTTCTGCACAATGGTGAGTTTGTCTATTTCTTCAAGCAATTTCTCATTGCTGCTCTCAATCACTACATTGTTCAACAACGTAGAATGGATGTCCATCTCCTTCACAGTCACAAAGATTTGAATTGGCCAAGCAGTAAGCACACATTAGTTATACAGTTATTGATTTTGCTCATTACCCCACGACTGCGTCTGAAGACCGGTTCTTAAGCTACAGCAACAAATCATTACAAATATGACCAATACACAACCAAAACCAGTGAGAATTCAATCACAACAAACCGACAGTAATAAGGTCAACCCATTAGAAGATATACACTGACACATAATATGCAACATTGATTCTCTGTCGTAATGTGAAAATTTTTATGCCTCCTAGACGTCACAACTCTGTGCGTCGAGTAATACATGGATCTAGTATGACCTCAACCAACAGAAATTATGCCGCAACTATCTTATCGAGCATTTCACATGCAACAACTCCAATTGTAACTCCACCTCATGGAGCTCACACTACAGCTACATTTTTCACCCACACGTTACAGTGCTTTGAATTTGTTCGCTACATCATACTCTTCTCCCTTAAATATGCCAAATTCATCTTCCGGAGCAACACGATTCAAACTTTAGACCTCACATACCACCCTAAAGGTCACAATTGATATCTCACACAAGAGCTACTCTTTCTACTACAACGATTTCTTTTCTCTCACAACGACCATTGAGGTTTCATTGAATCTCCAGCCAACATGCCCTCTAAAACATTGGCTCGATGGTAACTCAGTAAATCAAGCAATCAACACACATATGATAGCTCAATTCCTCTTATACAGTGATGACGACTCCTCTCAAATCACACTATTACAGACATATCATAGTAGCAATGTACTCCCAAAAAACAATCTACTCTACTTTCCTACGCTAATCCTAGATTCATGTAGGATTAAAACTCAAATATCTCTTATGTTCTTGGGCCCTCCCGTGAGACCATTAAAAATTATACTACCTAAATATCTGATAGAAGTAGAAGCTTTCATGCTTCTTTTATCAAACATATAACCAACACTTCAGCTCTGACGCAGACCTTCGACCCTCGGGCCAAGATCCGCACAGGATCGTTCTAAATTATCCTCGAGCCGAAGAAGCTCCTTTGATTCCTTGCTGGAACCTCTAATGAATCCAATCCATAGGTCCTTCACGAAAACCTGCCTTGCGCAACTTGATGATAGGCACAAGCCTCACATTTCCATGCGACCATGACCTTACCTTAGCGCAAACACCTCTCGCAACTCGCTTGTTGAAAGGAAAAAATCATTAAATCCATGATATTGAAATTACCCTAAAGTCCCAAGGGAGGAAGAGTCTGGTAAATTGTCGTTATCCCATGGCATTGGAAACCCTAGGTTCATTTTTTAATAAATATTTACACTATTATATTCAACCAATTGAAAGAATCTAGAAGTAAAAATTGAAACATAAAGTAACTAAGTCAACTAGAAATTAAATTACAACATAAATTAAACAAAACATGCAAAAATTAGTTGTTATATTGTCAAGTGTCTACTTAAGAATGGAAAAATCAACATATCAATCGCACAAACCCACACCCATCATGTTAGAAAAATGAAAAATCATGCACTAATCATCATCTAAAAACTAGATAAAACTTGTAAATAGTTTTGAAGACCAATGACTGAAAACCAGTTCACTCCAAGGACTTGAAACAATTTCTACATTATAACTCGAAAACTCCAAGTTATCTCCATATGGTCCCCTAAATTTCATACCCAATCCTTTTATTCACACACTTTAGATATTTGATTCAAAGCCTCAACTAGGGTGAAAAACTAGCCCATAGGGTCAAAGTCAGTAGAATATGATTTGATAGGTACCCCTTTGGTCCAAATATAAAAACCCATTTCCCATTTAAATGTATGAAATGAGATGGCTAAATAATTTTCATAATTAAAATAATTATTCCCTATTACATTATTCTAATAAAGTGTGCCCATTTAACTCGAAAACATAAAGCCCAAACCCTTGGAAATTGTAAAGAAATGGGATAGTAGACATGATTTACACACACCAAAATTGTGTTGAGTGATCTAATCAACAATGCAATTATACACATATAAATACATGAATGAATGTCTAAATATAAAAGTACCATCTTGTCACACTAACAACTTGTTGAGAGAATATCTCAACCACACTAGCTTAGGAACTAAACTAGTTGGAGAGAATCTCTCATATCCAACTAGATTTAACAACCTCCTAAAATATATAAATAGACTCCTTACATAGAGACAAACTCTACCCAACAATAATAATAATAATAATCACACATAAGACAAGTAGGAGTTAATAATTCTAACATGGTGTGGACCAAGATATCCTAAGGGAGAGAAATTAGAGGTATAGCTTGTTGCATAAAAAATAACTTTTTTTTCTTTACATTAGGTGCCACAAGAAAAGGCCCTTTTAATTAGTACATGTGGATGGAGATTTCAAATTTTAATGCTAAGACAATTTATATAGCAATATATTATTTCACGTCTATAAATTCTACCTTTTATAAGAAAAAAATTCTGGATAAAAATTGTTCTTACAATGACTTAGAACATGATATTTACAATTTGAGAAATGAAGGTAGTACCATCTTGTTAGAAGACTTAATGCTAGAACAACAACTAATCAAGCTATATTTTAAACAACGATTCCAACTCTATTCCTCTATGGCTAGATGAGGACCTTGTTTTAGCTAGTAGATACAAAAAAAAAACTTTGAAGACTTGGTTGAGAATTTGTTTGGTAACAAGCTATTCAAGCTCTACAATTCTCAAGATCTAATAATTTGGAATGGTCTAATGAAGTGGTCGAAATCAAACCGGATGAATTGTATTATATAAACTTGGTAGCAACATCATAGATTATGTGATATTTTGTATTATATAAACTTGGTAGCAACATCATAGATTATGTGATATTTGATATCATTGTATACAATCAAATAGTAAATTTTGACATCTTAAATGACCATGAACCTAACTTTCATTATAGGTCTTTAATCCTAACATTAAACTTTGGCATGCATAAAATCCCCATTGAAGAGAATTTTGATAGCCAAAAGCACTTGATCTTTGACAAAGATAAATATGATAGTTTTTAAAAATATTTAAATAATTAATTAAATCTCCTATGAAATAAGAACAATATTGAAGAGCTATATCTTAATTTTACGACAACCCTGTCTACTTATAGCATTAACAAGTTATCTATTGACATGTTGTGTAAAAAGGAAAATAGAACGACCAACCCTTGATATGATAAATAATGCAAGATTCCTAGAAAATCCATTAAGGATGCTTCTAATGAGTCTTTAAATTGGACAAGTTAAATAGGTACAAAGCCTTAATTAAAAGGAGGAAAAGTAGTATATAAATAGAAGCAAGAAACGTATTTCCACCCATGTAAGAAAAATTTTGACTTGTAAAACTAAAGAAAATAATACAATTCCCTTGAGAGACTATAATTCCTACCTTAAAAATATTTACGAAACCCTTATTGTCGTGAACAATATTCAAACCCTTTCTACAGAAGAAAAGGTTTTTTCTATATAATACATAGAGTTTGGGGTTAAGGGGATTGTAAAAGGGAAAGCTAAGGACATTGAAGGCTACCAAGCAGAAATCTTAAAAATTAGTGGGCCTATTCTCATCCCTCATATCCACAAGCTCTTTAATTTAGTAGGCAAGCAAGACTTCCCTAAACCCTGGACTCAAAGCTTCATTGTACCTATTTTGAAGAGTGGAAATAAAAATATTTCATATAACTATATGGCCATTATGATTAGCCCCCTTTAGCTAAGTTACATGGAATTATTTCGGAAAAGAAGATCGATGTATAGCTAGAAATCCATGGAAAAAGGATAAGGACCAAGTCGGATTTAGGAGTTATCATTTAATTGCAAACGACCTTGCTACACTGAGGATCATTGCGAAGAAGTGTTGCAATAACAAAACCAATCTCCCGTGTTCTTTTGTTCACTTTAAAAAATATTTTGACATAGTTCCCAAGACTAACCTTTGGAATAGATTAGAAAAGATAAAAAAATCCTTTTGGGATGATAGTTGATGCGATAAGGTTGTATGAGAATGTCATTTCCAAGTTTAAGAACACTGAGGGTTGGTTGGAAGAAATTAATTGTAATATAGGAATTAAGCAAGGTTTTCCCCTATCCCCTACTCTTTTTGACATATACATTGACAAGTTAGAGGGTTGTTTGGAAGAAGCAGGTTTATTTGGTTCAACTCTAGACGGAACGATAATCATTCTTCTTAGTTACGTTGATAATATTGTTCTTATGGCGAGGATTCTCTATGATCTCAACAAACAAACAAAAACTTTTCACGTATTTCTGCCCTAATATGCGTATTGACTATTAACACTAACAAAATGAAGGTTGTGATAGTTAAATCGAAAAAGATCAATTACACTAATTTCAATTATGATATCAACAACTTGGAGGAACTGACTTCATACAAATACCTTAGAATCAATTTTCATCACAAGCTTAATTGGAAATTTAGCATTGAGAAAAGGATAATTGAAGGGTGGAAAGTTTATTATGGACTTGAAAAAAATTGTAAATCAACGGACCTTTGGCTATGGGATAAGAAAAAGGCTCCTCTTTGAGACTCTCATCACTCTTGTTATCTTATATGGTTGTCAAGTTTGGGACCGCAACATCTCTAGAGAAATGTGAAGAAAGATAGAGCAAATGCAAAAGTGTTTTATAACTTATAATCTCAAAATCAAATGTAATACATCATATCTCATCCTCCTCATAGAAGTGAGTATTTTCCCCATTGAAAGCATGACTATGACTAGGTACCTAATGTATAAGAACAAGATAAACAACATGGAATACAAGAGGCTTCTTAAGATTGCTTCAAACTCCAGTGACAACCACATGTGGCTCAAGCGAGGTCGTCATAAAAATGTCAAGTATTTGCTAAATCATTGGGGAATAAAGGAAGATGTCACTTTACATAATAACGATAATATTAAAATATTATTACATCTAAATTTAAGGAGAATTTGTGGTGCAATAAATAATTAGAGGATAAAAGAAAATTAAGATACTATAAGGAGGTGATCAACCATAATCTAGAAGATCAAAAGTACCTCTTTATTTTGACTAGCGTAAAGAAGAAAATTAACATTGCTAAAATAAGAACAAACTCTGACAAGCTCCATAGTGAAAGAAGGTGTTAGACAATTCGTAAAACACTATGAGTCGAAAGAATTTCTTATCTTTGTGACACTAAGAGGGTTGGAGATAAACACTTTCTCTTAGAATGTCCCACTTACACCCACATTAAATCATAATTTCAAAATATTTGTTACAACATCGACCTTTCTAACATTTTAACTCATCAAAACTATAGTGATTTGGGAATGCTTCTTTTACAGCTTTTAAATCATATAAATAAAATTCTAAAGCAAATCAAGTAATTCTTTATGTTTCTTAAAGTTGGATAAACCAAATTTAATTTTAGTAAATATTAACCACCACCATCATCATATAAATAAACAATTTAAATGATTTTTAAATTAGTTATTTAAAGGAATTAATTTCAAATATAAAAATAAGCATTTACATTTTTATTAAAGATTAATTCAATATAATTAAAAAATATAAAAATTATTAATTTTAAGATGTTAAATAATTTTTTAAAGAATGAAAATTATCTTATTAAAAAAATTGTTTAGTTTTAGAATTACATAAAAACATTAAAGTAATTAGTTTAAGGAATTTGAAGGATTGATTGTTGGAATATATAATTCGTACTTATCTAATATACTTGCTAATGTATTGA
>CBVK0100189425.1:0-13937 GCA_900067695.1 Picea abies | reverse complement strand
CTGTATGTTTTATGTAAAAGTCCATGTACAGATTGGTTAGTGAGAGGTTTAAAAGCCTTGGTAAGAAAAAAGGTACACTACACCTAGGAACTTGAGGATTTATCCAGATTAGATCCAAGACTAACATTGATCAATGAGACAAACATACATTTATTGAAGGATTTGTCTATAGCATTGAGTCATATCCCACTATACCAAACACCAAGGAAAAATAAAAGGTCTTAAGAAAATCAATAGTGTTTTCCATGGATATCTGATCCTTAAGAATATTAAGGAAGGACTCATCTATAAAATTATTATTAACCAATTAAATAATTCCATGATTCAAATAGGGATACCTTTGATAAGTACCATGCTCATTATATGGGAAATGGGACATCCCAAAGCATATATTTCTATAGCATAGAGTCTCAAGGGTATCCTTCCCACCTTGGGAAAGGCCACTTGACCTTGTCATAGGTGTTTTCAAAACAAATTTTGATAAAAATGGCACTAACACTAAGATATTTGGACCACATCATGCCTTTCCACACTACAAAGTTAATGTTAATATTTGATCATCCTTTTTGAAGATTGTTTATTCCAAAAGTATAATCTTTGGTAAAATGAGATTGACAAATAGTTAGAGCCTTAACCGAGATTGTTTAGGAGATATTCAACAAAGTAATTAGTCTCCAACTACTGATACATATAGTTGTCCAATGTTTATAATAAACATGATTTATTCCTTTATTTATACAATCGCGCAATGATTCCTTTTTGATATCTTATTTTTATGCCTAGAGAAGGTCAAATCCAACAAAGTTCCATATGGCCTTATAAACTAATTAGTAAAAAAATCCATGATGTATTAGCAACTTATCCTCAAGCATCTCCATTGGTGTAGATATCATTTCATATAGAGTTAGTGATCATTCACATAGTATTTCTTCACGTGCCTCATAAAGAAAATGAGGGACTGCACTAAGATGACTATGTATGGTTATTGTACAGTCCTGGAAAAGACCTTGAGACTAAAAAACCAATTGGTAAAGATTGATAAGTTCTTCCTCAATGTCCTTTTTCTTGGTAATTTGACTATTAAATATTTTCCCTACGAAGATTTTCTTAGTTTCCTTAGTAGAAAAGTCATTAGTAATTCTATCCCCCATGCATAGCCAATATAGGTACGTTCTCAATTGGGCCCTTGGTCTCAATGAGCGTCCTTTACTTTAATAAAGTGTCAAATATTAACAACCATGGATTGCATTTATTAATCAAATGAGATAGATTATAGATATTAATTGGCATGCCCTAGTTCTCTCTTTAAAACCCGTCGTTGTTTTTATCAAATGGAGGAATTGTTTTGTGCATAACCTCTCAAGAAGGAAGTAATTTGTGCAATTCTATCCTTCTAGCATGAAATCCATCCATCTTCACCCAAGGGTTTTGGTGAGATATTCCACACTCTTTTGATACAATTTAGGCAACTTTGATTTTTTAAGAGACATGCCCATGATGAAGCATGTCTTATGAATTCACATTTTATTAGCTCCATGGGAAAGAGAGATGTAAATTGGGTGGTGGTTCGAAAGAGTAACATATCCTACAATTTGGATAGGCCTCACTCCCTTGTAATCAAAGTAGAAAGTGTTATAGTTGGATAAGATATCTTGATGCAATATCTTATGTACCCTTTTTCTTCATCCCTCTAAAAGTTGGATGAGGAAAATTATTTTCTTCTAAATTTATCCGGGTCATAACCCAAGCCTGGCCTTGAGAGAATTCTAGGAAAATTTATCCCCACAATGCATTCTAACTAGGAACATGCCTTCATTGTCCTCTTGGATGTCAACATATTATAATCTCGTTGATATGCAAATGTGTTAGGTATTTCAAAATTACTCTCTTATACATCTCCACACTTAGAAAATTTTCTAAGTATCATGGGTTCATGAGTTATATTACAAAATTCCACTTCCTCTAGAATGCATCGTTGTACTCTGCCATATCCATTTTATACCAACACTTATTTTCTTTTTGTATTTCTCGCAATTTTATCACATTTTCTCATTTAAGTCCAAAGCTCCACCATTGCCAAAATGCACAACCATATTCCTCGATTCTCATTTCACACCATACTTAGAATTTTTTCAAATCCTCACCGTGGGTATGAACCACTTTCCCAATTCACTTGATATTTTTACCACAACAGGTCTGTCCGACTGATTTATGATACTTAGTCATTTTCTCAAGTTCTGTTATCTCTCGATATTTTAGTACTTAGTCAATTTTCAACTTCACCATGGGTTTGTGGATCATAGCTCTTCAAAACTCTTTTCCTCTCACATCCGACTGATACCGTCTCATACTTAGTCATTTCTCAATTTTTCACCACGGATTTGTGGACCTACAAGTTTGTATTGATTCTAATATCTCTTGACACACATCCGATCCTCCATTACTCCGTGGTAATATGTGTATCATCTTGTCACTTTATCCAAAGAAAATTTAATGCTAATCTTACAGAAAATAACAAGCGATTAAAATATTAAAAGGCCGTTATTAATGGCGACCTTCTTGAGACAATTCTCCATCAACTCCAATTTAATTCATAATTAATCTTTCTTTCGAAAAAATAGTTTCAAGGTATATTATGGTAAAAGGGATTACCTTGAAATTAATGTTTTAAAGTGACTATTTATTAGTCCACCAAATTCATCAAACATGATAATGAGAAGAAGATAAATTTTATGTGGTGACAATCTAAACTCATTTGGGTGGGAGGATCAGAGATTCCAATGGTGAATATCATATCAGTATTATTCATCACTATTGCTACCAGAAAGGAATGTGAACGAAGCCTGGACATCATGGATTTCTTTAGTAGGATGTGTACCAAAAGTTTTCTATTCCAAAGAAATCATTTCTTGGTGTATAGAAAAATACGACAAAGATCGAAGGATAATTTAACTTCAAGGAGAGTCTCCCATATCTCTAGCACCTTCGATCTTCAAGAAAATGCTTAAATTACCAGAGCTGAAAATTACATTCAAAGGAGATGAGGCCAAGAGTTTCCTGAAGGAAAGAAATAGTGGACTGGAGCTTCTACGTGATATATTGAGGACCCGACAATGATGTTGGAAGACTTTTTTAACATCTATGTCAGTTTGTTAAAAAATACTTATCGAGAAATAACATGTCTTTTCAACAGGGTAGCGGATCAAGAATCTATAACTACCATTCCTCGACTGTCTCTGTATATTTTACATTTTACAGTTCATGAAAAAACAATTTTCGACTGGGAAAATATTATTTATGGAGAAATATCTTTTCAATTATCAAATTTCAAGAAGAACAATATATTTTACATGTCTTCATACCTAATCTTCACTATCACCTATTGTCATGTTTTCAAGGGTTTGGATTTGGAAAGAAGAATTAATTGTAAAATTGAGCCAGTATAGATATGGTACCCAACCTTATGGAACCAAAAGGCTACATATCATTTTTATGAAGTTCATAATTCATTTGTTTCTTCCTTCAAGAAACTTATATTTGGGCCGAAGACATCGAGGCTGTGTTTAGAAGCAATGACTTTCCTAGATAAAAAGGGAAGCATTAAAGCCATGGAACACTATAATGTTGTTAGAATCTATTGTTCTCAAGAACAACCTCTGTATCTCCCGTATTATGTGCATAATAAGATGTTTTCCGTAGAATTTTTTAGACAATACATATTTTGGGCTCACTTCTTTCATGAAAAAAGAAAGAAGCAATTCATTCCTTTACCTTGGAGGATTAGGGAAATTCTGTTGAGAAACATTTCAAATATTGATGAATTTGCAGTGCATTTTCATTTAAAGTTTGCAAACGAAATCAAAGGGTTCGAAACCAACCATTTGTTTATGGATAATATGGCATCTTTCAATTTTAGTATTTCACTTTCTAATTCATTTCTATTTGGAGAGGAGGAAAGTGACAACCAGGACCCTCAAGCAGTGTTTGTTGAAAAGAAACTAGAGGACATTGAGATTTTCATTGGCACTACTAACCAACATAGACAAAGGGGAAGATTTGTTAATGAAAGGAGTACTCATTCTCCTAATGTATCTCAAAGAAGTGGCCCACAAAAACAAAATTCTCAGTCAACAACAAAAGAACAAAAGAAGTCTTTGGTCAATAATTATGATGATGGAGTTGATCAAAACTCTCCTAAAGGAAGTTTGGAGCAACCTTAGAAGATTCTGGTTACTAAGAGAAAAATACAAACCAATCAACAAGAAGTAGAGGAAGTCATACATGAATTTGAAGTTATTCTTAAAGACATGGATTTGGATGCCAATATTGAATATATAGAATTCCCCAATGAAGAGAAAATACTTTAAAAAAGCCAGGAAGTTGCAACTGAATTGGAAACAGAGGAACCAATTTTCTTCGAAGAATATTCTTTGACTTTACACAATGATCTGTTTGATAGAAGTACCAAAAAATTAATCTTTGAAATAATTCATTCAAAAAATAAAAAGGTTCAAAGAAAATCTAATTTAGAATTAGGTATCAACAGGGTTCCACCTTCTAGAATTGCACATATCCATGAAGTTATAGGGGAAGCCCTTAAAATGTTAGTTGATGAGATAAAGAATGAAAATGCCAATTTAAAAGAAAGAGTTAAAGAATTGGAGAATGCCTTAATGCCCCCTCCAATATTCTCTATCCCAATCGCTTCAATGAAACCATGGAAGAATCTTGATGGAACAATAGTGTCTAGTTAAAAATTAAGAGGGACATCAAGCCTACTTGCTGTAGTTAGAAGGTATTTTGTAAAACAATATTGAAAAGAGAATGTCTTTAAATCTTGAGACATGGGAACTATTGAATAGTCTAATTGCATTATCATAAAAAATGGCGAATTTGAAATAATACCTTCATGTTTATTTGGAAAATGATGAAGAGGCAATTACTAATTTCGTCATTAAATTTTCAAATATGACTAAGATTAAAACAAAAGAATAATACCTACCCTTCCTTGCCCGTATTAAAAATTTAAAGGCATGCTGGATTAAAAGAATTAAATGTTTAAAGGAAATATTGGCTGATTTTGACACTATAAGTGTCAAAAGGGGAGAGTCTTATTTAAAGTTAATTGAGTTGGATCTAGCTGGAACCACCGGAGAGGTTGATGACACAAATATAATCCTAAATTATGTATTTATGACTAAGGAGCAATTTGAAGAGAAATTGGAATCATAAAAATCTGCATCAACCGAGAGATTCAACAGTTTAACATAATATTCAGAGTTCCAAGTGGAAAGATGGTTAGTCAATTATGTGAACAAAAATGAGGACATAGAAGATACATTAAATTAAGTTACATTTGACTACCGAGAGACATAGGATTCATTATTTGATATAAGAGTGAGACAATAAGTAACTGTCGCACCAATGAGAGATTATGTTGAAAGTTGGTTAAATAAATCTTTAATCAAAATAACTGAAACTAATCAAGAGGAGATAGTTCAAATGATCAAAGAATCCCAACAAAGGAGAATACAAAAGGAAGATTGACTAGTAGACAGAAGAGAGAGTGATCCATCACAATGAGTAAAATTGATCACATCTTTCCATAGATGATTTTAGGGGCTAAATTTTGCAAATGGGTTAATTTACATGGTTTTTCCCAAAAAACGATTCAACAATTTCCATTTTTCCTAGAAATGATTCACCCAAATTCCATGGAATAAAATGATTTTACCTTAAAAATCACCAAAATTTTATAAAAACTTATAAAATCCTTAAAATTTGAATATTTTTACAAAAGAATCACCAAACGTTTTACATTTTGCATAAAGAACTAGTAAGATTAGCCCAGATTTCTACATTTTAATATAAATTTCCATCCTTAAAATTATCCCTGCATCTTTCATAATTTCTCTATCCTTTTATTCTTCTCATTTAGGATTCATCCACTTGTGTCTTGTCGTTCTTGGGAAAACACAACTGATTTCTAATCACTTCTTTCTTTCTTCTTTTCAGGTTCAGTCCTATCCCACTTTCATTTTATGGTTCACGGGAGTCCCATCCCAGTCTGTTTAGACGAATGCTATTTTTATTTTTTGAGACTGTCAAATAATATTATTGTTTTTCGAAAATCCCAGAGAACTATTTTAGGGTTAAACTTTAATGATATATTGAAATATGAGTTATTGAGCATAAGATATTTGAAGTTTTCCTATCACATTCCCACTTATTCTGAATGAAATACTATTTTAAAGTTCTCTCAATTGTGATCGAAATTTATAATACTGTGATGGATGTGATAATTTTATTATTTTTCATATAATGTCTATTTAATTTTTGTACAATATTATGTGTATATTGTATTTTAGTCTATGAAAAATTCTTGGTCCTCTTCTCAATAATTTTCTTTGTGAATATGCAATTATTCAGTCATTAGTATTTTACATTTTATTTGAGTGATAAAGATTGGGGTTTTCTATCTAGTACTCCCCTGTTCCATTATTTTAGTTAAGATTATCTTTCATCCAAAGAGGAGTACCACCTCTATAAAAACACAAGGGTATTCATATCCTCGTGAGGTTGTTGTTTGGATCTTGACCAATATGAACATCAACAAATCCATACACACCGATCACTAGGATTTTGGAGCTTATTGTAAGTTTTAAACCTTTTACAATAATGTAATGCACACATAGATTCTTAACACAGAAAAAAAATACTTACAATCACACATATATACAAAGATTTACCCTGGAAACCCATCTGGGAAAACTGACAACCTGTTTTAGAGCCACACCTCTAATGCTATTCATCATACAACTTCATTGCTTAAAAATACAATACATAGGATCCCACGACAATATCCAAAAAACCCTTAATCTATTTACTCGAATTATATTACAACCTTAACTCCTTAACTGGAATTAGGAAACCACAGGATGAAATACCATGCACCACTAAACTTCCCCTGACAAAGGTGAAATACCTCCCAAAAATTTGGTAAATAAACCACCAATTGTTTTTTTGGGGGGCTCCGCCCCTAAAACCCCTAATAGGGGGACCCACAATCGTGCACAAAATATAACACATACCCAACATTCTCCCACTTGTTGTTTTTTTTGCATACAAGGATGAAAATATTTCATAATCAACAATCCAGGGTGGAAATTCCCACTGATTCTCTAAACCAAGAGAACTTCTCAGTGTTCACAGACTTTGTTAATGAATCTGCAACATTCTCAAAAGTGTCCACCTTCAATAGAAACACCTTCTTCTCTTCAACCATGTCCTTGAAAAAATGATAGTGAGCATCGATATGCTTTGTCTTAGAATTATAATTTGGGTTCCTCACCGAGAAGATTGCACTTTAATTATCACAATCTATCCTTACAACTTGTTGTACCAACCTAATACTTGAACACAATCTCTGTAACCATACTGCTTCCTTGCTTGCATGAGTCTCTACCATGTATTCAAATTTTGTAGTTGAGAGTGCCACTATAGATTCTCTTTTGGTCATCCAACTGAGTTCTCCGTCAAATATGTTAAACACATACCCACTTGTAGATCTTCTATGATCTATATCTCCAACCCAGTTTGCATCAACAAAGCCATGTATGTCCAACACTCTGTCCAATCTTGGTCTTCTGCATCAACAAAGCCATGTATGTCCAACACTCTGTCCAATCTTGGTCTTCCTTGCTAACACAATCCATAAGTAGCAGTTCCACGCAAATACCTAAAATCCATCTTTACTGTCTCCCAATGCTCCTTCTCTAGTTTTGAATACCTGCTCAAAACTCTCACTGCATGTGCAATTTTTGTTCTAGTACAAATCATTGCATACATCAAAATTCCATACACACTAGCATATGGAACATGGGACATGTCTTCTTCCTCTTCTCGTGTCTTCAGAAATTGATCTATGGATAACTTTATACCTATAGGAATAGGGACCTTGACATGTTTACATTCATACATATTAAATCTCCACAATATTGACTCAACATATTTTCTCTGGCTCAAATAGACTCTCCTATTTGCCCGATTTCTTTTAATTTCCATGCCCAAAATAATTTTTGCAGCACCAAGATCATTCATGTCAAATTTAGAGGACAAATAAGTTTTCATATCCTGGATAATTTCCTTGTTGTTTCCTATTGGCAACATATCATCCACATACAAGACCAAATGAATAACACAATCACCTACTAATTTGAAATACACACAGTGATCGACTTTGCTTCTTGTGAATCCAAGTCCCAATATATAAGTATCAAATTTTTGATACCACATCCTTGGTGATTTCTTTAACCCATACATGGACATTTTCATCCTGCATACCAACTCTTTCTTTCCCTTCGTTGTAAATCCTTATGGTTGCTTCATGTAGATTTATTCTTCCAACTCCCCATGTAGTGATATTGAAGGATTTGAGGAATGATCACATAGGTCCATGAGGATCCAGAATGCTCATAGAGGTCCCAAGGGATCCATAAATTGTGAAAATTCGACCGTCTCAAATTGTCACGAAAATGACATCATCGCGTAGAGCCATCGTCAACTTTCCAACGATGCAAACGACAATTCAAACATAGTTCGTATGCAAAAGATATAAGTGGTCAAAGTTTGGGTCAACCAAGTTAAAGGCACATGGGTAAAAAGAGGTGACATGTGTCACCACTGCAAGGGTGACACGTGGCACATGGCTGTACAGAAGTTGACATGTCATATCTAGTTGGCAAGTGAGTTGGCAGATGACTGGGCAGATCGTACCTCCAGGTGGACGAATGATATATTGAAAAGTGGAAAGTACGTGTCAATGAGAGGCTACCACATGGTAGCCCCCCATTGGCTAGTGATGGTTAAGGTATATTAAAATTATGGAGTCGATAGGGGTCAAACCCGTGACTTCCATAACCTCCCAAACCTTAACACAAGCCCCATTACCATTGTGCCCTCATTTGTGTCTTAACCTCTATATGACATATATTGTATTTGAATTAATATTAAAGTTTGTTTGGGTGACTAAAGGGTTGAGGGCCTAATATCTCATCCCTATACTTAGACCTTGGTTTATGTATTAACATACGAACACACTCCACCATATCGCACGGGTGCTTAACTTTATACTAACGTACATACCATATGGTTTAAAACCATATCCTATATATAGTTTTAAAACTATATAACAAACCAATGAATGTTCCAAGAGAGGATCATGGGAATAGAATCCCTGAACTATGCTATTAATATCCATGGTTCTAACCAATACACCAATGAGCCTAGATTTAACGAAGATGCCACTATTTTTCGGATTTAGTTGCTCACTAATTTGGGAGGAGGTTTTCGGACCTAACCCTATATATTGGGCATGGATCCCAAGGTGCACACATCCCTATGCATAGATATCGAGACATGACATGCATCCTAAGGAAGTATAGATAGGGCATGAATTCCAAGGTTGTATGGATTGCATGGAAGTACGTGCAAGAGAAGAGCTAGTTTAGCATTGTCTCGTAAAGCGTGCCATGAGGTATATTGATGGAACATAGGCAACTTTATACTCATTTTTCATGTTTTTTCACAAGGATCATGAATTTGAGGTCTATTTTGTGATTTTAAGTAATTTGTAAAATTATTCTCTCAATTTTCCATTAATGAGCATTTAATGCATTGTTTTACGTGCCAAAGAGGGTGAAATTGAGTTAGTTTGGAAATTGGTCGACTTTATAGTCAAATTTCTCAAAATTTCGCAAGGATTTCAGTGGTGAAGTTATTTTCTTGTTTTGAGTAATGGAATTTAAGAGAATCCATTAAATTCTCATATGAGAGTCATTTTACATGTGATTTTTATATCTGGAGATGGAGAAAGTAGTTTTCATTGGATTAAAGGGAACTTAAAGATGAAACAAAAGTGTGTAATTTGAGTTATTTTATTTTCTATTGTGTCATCTCATCATTAATAAAATCTAATCATCAGTTTATGAGTTTTTCGGTAAAAATCACATTATCAGAATCATGCAAGCCACCCCAATACGATCGATAAATTAATTCTGAATCAAGTTAGATGCTACATGTATATATGTAAAGAGAGAAGTGGTGTCTAAGGATTTTCGGATCAAGTGGTATCAGAGTGAGGTTGTTTGATCCACTTCTTTGAGAGAAGTGGTATGATAGCTAGTTTTGGCATGTGTTGCAAGTTTTTGATGTGTCATGAGATTCAAGAGTTCAGTTGGTGAAGATATTGAAGAATATTATCAAGAAAACAATATGAGTAAAGATCTGATGAAATTGAGGCTGCAAAATAACATCAATCGAAAAATCTAGAAGAAAAATTCTGAGTTAAGAATACAGTTGCAAGATCTTGAGGAAGAGAAGAAAAGGATGGATGATCAACTGTTATTTCATGAAGATTTCCACATGAGTATTTTTCACAAATTAGAAAGAAAGTTGCAGATATTGACACCATTAATTGGTAAAGTTGGACAAGCATAGAATGATAAGTCTCCACTGCAAGAGAGACTATCTCCCTCCAAGAACATGATCGAGAAATAAGACTCTTCATATTATTCTTCTTCCCAACAAGATGGAGAATGCTTTATGGTAGCTGAAGCAAAGATAACTTCAGATGAAGAAGTCCTACATAAAATATTGGACTTACCTTCCAGTCCAGAGAAGAGTAACTTGTGTAAGACATCTTCATGGAAATATGTGCATGCTATAGGATAAGGAATGACGACTTTTCCTGCTGGTGAATGGTCTAGTTATCCATGTGATTCTTGTGGAACTAGCAACCATGATGTGGAGAAGTGTCGAAGAAGACAGTTTGTGCAAGTAAATCCCTCCTAGAAGAAGGAAAATCATTTCTCAATTCAGAGCAAAAGGAGGAATGAGAAGAAGAGATCATGGAACAAGGCACTCTGCTCTTATTGTGGTAAGAGTGGACACCAGATTGAGAAGTACTGGACACTTTACCTGCACTTATGTCTAAATCATAACATAAAATATGTAAAGACACTTGCAATAAGACAAACAACAACTCTAGATGAAGTCATCGATCTTACTGAAAGTCTTGGGAAATAATACTTCCTTATGACTGGTCTTGGAAAAGTGATATATGAAAACATCGAAGAATGGTTCATGGAAAGTGGCTCATCTCACCACATGAACAAGATGCGATCAATATTTTAGACTTTCTTAGAGTCCGACATCAATTTCTTTATGGGATCTTTAACGAACACTAGACAAGCAATAAGGGGGTATGGATATGTAAGATTCGAGCTCAAGTCAAGAGGATTTCTGGGAATCAAACATACGTTGTATGTTCCAGAATTAACTATAAACCTACTCTTAGTTGCAACATTTGAGGATGATGATTATGCCATTACATTCTGTTAGCACATGAAATTCACTGGGGTCAATTCCACCTCATTTGTTTACTTTTGTTTTGGTTTAGTTGAAGTCACATGGTCAATTTAGTCTCATGTATAAAGTATTTAGGTCGCTTCAATAAGATAAGTCTAAGGTCATTATATCATGTTTTAATAAGCCTACGGTTCTTGTTATGTTAAAAATATAAGGTTGCCTAAGATTTTAAATTAAGTTGGTACCTTTATGACTTGTAGCCAATCAGTTTCAAAAGGTCACTGCAAAAACTCCTAATGTTTCGCAACATCACATCACTTCTGTCACATCGTTGCAAAAGTATTGAAACATAGGTTTTGCAGTGAATACACTGTAAAAGTGCCTGATTTCAAATTGCTACTTGAATCAATGCAATGGAACCTGCAAAAGATAATGATGAGGAATAGATTTTTGGTCGTGTCTTGAGTGATTTGCATATTTCAAACAGTAAAACCCTGTTCGCTGTGAAATTCCTGGGCACTGCAAAACTGCGTTGCCAAAACTCTGTTTGTTGCTGAAGCCCACCATTATATTTATAATTTTTACCAAAAATACTATCATCTAAGAAAAAACAACTAAGTGAATCAGAAATGGTCAAGGGAGGTCTTATTTTTGGTCTGCTCAAATTTTGAAACTGACAAGTAAAGGGTTTTGAAATTCTCCACCCAGATTGGTTTTTTGGATATGGAGCAAGTATGGAACGATCTAATTTCATCAAATGCAAAGTATAACACCATAATAAATACTATACATGAGTAAAATCAGGTTTTAAAGGAAGAAAGTCAAGAACAAATATTTCACAGCGAAATACAATACACTGCAGACTTTCCTCTAGCAACAGTTTTGCAGTGAACTAATACATTGTGAAATAATATTTTCAACATATATTCTAATCGACGATATGGGTTTTGCTTAATGTTTTTGTGAAGAAGAATTATAATTTTATTTACTTTCTGACACAAAATCATCTTGACCCAGTTTACCATTTGAGAGAAAATTTAAAAACATCCGTTACAGAAGTTTTGCAGCGAAAGTGCGCTGCGAAATTGGACAAATTTCTAGAATTCGACTTGGTGGAGCTCTAACGAGGCAAGAACAACCCCAAATTTAGTTGCATGATAAATTTTGAATATTTTTATATCAAATCCCATGTTTTTCTCTTCAATTAGCACATTTTTAGTTGGTCAAAAACATAATCCTAAAAAATAGGATCTATAATTAAATATTATTTTGTTTTCTATTTCAGATCCTATAATTATGTAACGGTTGCTATTTTTGGTAAAATAGAAGGATTTGACTCCCTTGGGGGAGGAATCAAGCATTTGTAATGACATCCTATATATTGTAATTCTAACAAGAGAAAAGGGTTGAGTCCATGATCCAATAGAGGTTCAAGAGAGCTTGAGGGGGATTTTTCCTGTATATGCTTATTTGTAAGCCTGAGGGCTTGTGATGTAAATTTTTCTACCATGGAAGATTCATGAGAGTTGTTTATCAGATTGTGTATTCTTTGTTTTCCATTATAGTCTTTCATATTTCTTGAATATAGTGCATATTTTGAACATCAAAGGTTGTATGTGACTAATAAATACATGAGCAACAAAGGATTTGCTGCATCCTGCTTGTTAATAATTGTTTTATTTCAAGTATCTTGCATTCATTTTGCAGAGAGGATTCCTTCCTAATGGATGTTCTCCTTTTTTTTTATCTTCTTCACTCTTTTATCCATCATTATATAAAAATTTCTCATGATATGTAGCTTGATTTCCTTCAATTTGCAGAGAGGTTATGACGCCATGCCCAATGGTGAAAGATCATTGATCTACAATTAACTTGTTTCCCTCTCCCTTTCTTGCTTAGTCTTGCTGATCCACTCAAGCATAAACCTTATTTAATTATTCATATTCTGATGGGTACTAGGCTTATCCTTATAACAGTCTGAGGGTAACTCCTATTGCTAACACATTCCAGAATGGTCAGGTACTAGTGTACTCAAGAGAAGATACTCCATAAACAACAATAGTACTTGGTATGCACAAGGAGACGTTATACAGGTTACTGGGAAGACCTATAGTATGGTATAATCGTTACTTGGATTCAACATCAGATTTAATTTCAAATTTAGCATCAGCGTCAGATGCATTGTCAGAGGTCAGAAGCAACGAGACTCCTCCCAGTACAATGGGAAGAATGAGTCCATGAAGTAAACCATCTTTAAAATTTTGTAAATATGTATATTTGTAAATATAATATGCATATGTGAAATCTCTTGAAGTCTATTAGAAGGCTTGTAAACCAATCATTGTAAATTATAAGAGTGAGAGAGACTTTGTAAATTTCTATATTTCCACCTTATATGAGTGAGATGAATTTTGTAAGAGAATTTCTATATTGCCACATTATATGATATTGAGAGCGAGAGGAATCTCGTTAGAGATATTTCTAGATAGCCACCTTTACACTTTGTTATGGAGTGAGAAGAATCTCATTAGGGAGATTTCTAGATAGCCACCTATACATATTGTTCTACA